>SDVV010020586.1:0-13294 GCA_016164225.1 Gammarus roeselii | reverse complement strand
CTAAACATTTAAAACACCTAAAACAACTACAACACCTAAAACAACTAAAACACCTGAAACAACTAAAACACCTACAACAACTAAAACACATGAAACTAGTGAAACACCTTGAACACCTATAACAAATAAAACAACTAAAACAGCTAAAACACCTAATAACAACTACAACAACTACAACACCTAGAACACCTACATCAACTAAAACACCTAAAACAACTTAAAATAACTATTAAAACTAAAACAACTAGAACAACTAGAACAACTAAAACAACTAAAACAACTAAAAAACAACTAAAACTACTAAAACAACTAGAATGACTAGAACAACTAAACAACTGAAACACATAAAACAACTACAACACCTATAACAACTAAAACAACTAAAACAACCATAACAACTAAAACAACTAGAACAACTAAAACACCCAGAACAACTATAACAACTAAAACACCTGAAACACCTAAACATCTACAACAACTAAAACACCTAAAACAACTGATAATAACTAAAACAACTATAACAACTATAACAACTAGAACAACTAAAACAATTAAAACAACTAAAAAACAACTTAAACAACTAAAACAACTAAAACAACTATAACATATAAAACAACTGAACACTTAGAACAACTAGAACAACTAAAACAACAAAAACAACTAGAACAACTATAACAGTTAGAACAATTTAAACAACTAAAACAACTAAAACATCTATAACAACTGTAACATCTAAAACAACTAAAACAACTAAAACAACTGCAACAAATAAAACAACTAAAGCAACTGAAACAACTAGAACAACTAGAACACCTTGAACAACTATAAACAAATAAAACGACTAAACAACTATAACAACTAAAACAACTACAACAACTAAAAAACACCTTAAAACTAAAGCACCTAAAACAACTAAACAACCTAAAACAACTACAACACATAAAACAACTAAAACACCTAAAACAACTAAAACACCTTTACAACTTAAACAATTAAAACAAGCATGAAACCTATATCAACTAGAACACCTAAACATTAAAACACCTTAAACAACTATAACACCGTGAACACATAAAACACCTATAACAACTACAACACCTAGAAGCAACTGAAACACCTTTAACAACTAAATCAACTAAAACAACTTAAACAAGTAAAACAACTAAAACTAAAGCACCTATAACAACTAAAACACCTAAAACAACTTTAACAACTAAAACCACCGCAGCACCTATCACAACTAAACCAACTAAAACAACTAGAACAACTATAACAACTGAAACAACTATAACATCTGAACACCTATAACACCTTAAACAACTAAAACGCCTAAAACACCTGTAACACCTTAAACAACTAAAACACCTAGAACAACTACAGCAACTAAAACAATTAAACTTACTTAAACAACTAAAACAACTGAAACAACTATAACACCTAAACAACTAAAACACCTAGAACAACTAAAACACCTAGAACACCTTAAACAACCAGAACACCTAGAACAACTAAAAAACCTAAACCAACTTAAACACCTATAAAAATTAAAACCCCTACAACAACTATAACACCTGAAAAAACTAAAACACATATAACAACTAATACACCTAAAAAAAATATAACACCTAATCCACCTAAACACCTATAACACCTAAAATACCTATAACACCTATAAACAACTATAATACCTTGATCAACTAAAACACCCACAACAACTAAAAAAATAAAACAACTATAACAACTATAACATCTTGAACAACTAAAACACCTAAAACAACTTTAACAACTAAAACACCTAACACTTAAACCAACTAAAACAACTAAAACAACTATAACAACTATAATAACTAAACCACTAAAACAACTAGAACAACTAAAACAACTATAACAACCGGAAAAACAACAACACCGAAAACAACTATAACAACTTAAACAACATTAACAACCATAACAACAATGTCAACTAAAACAACTATTACACCTAAAAACAACTATAACACCTACAACACCTATAACACCTGAAACAACTAAAACGCCTATAACAACTAGAACAACTAAAACAACTGAAACAACTGGAACAACTGAAGCACCTAAAACAACTATGACACCTATAACAACTAAAACAACTATAACAACTAAAACACCTAAACAATCAGAACAACTAAAACACCTAAAACACCTTAAACAATAACAACAACTATATTACCTATAACAACTATAAACAACTAAAACAACTAAAAAAACTAAAACAACAATAACAACTATAACAACTATAACAACTAAAACAACAAAAAATACTAAAACAACTAAAACAACTAAAACACATAAGCTACTGAACACCTAAAACAACTAAAACAACTAAACAACTAAAACAACTAAAATAACTAAAACACCTAAATAACTATAACAACTAAAACAACTAAAACACCTGAAACAACTAATACACCTAAAACAACTATAACACCTACACCACCTTAAACACCTATAACACCTCAACACCTAGAACAACTATACAACATGGAACAACTAAAACAACTTAAACAACTAAAACAACTAAACAACTGAAACAACTGAACACCTAAAACACCTACAACAACTTCAACACCTAAAACAACTAAAACACCTACAACAACAAAAAAAGCTACAACAACTAAAACACCTGAAACCACTGAAACACCTAAAACACCTACAACAAATAAAACAACTAAACAACTAAAACAGCTAAAACACCTAATAACAACTAACATCTAAAACACCTATAACACCATAAACACCGAAAAACAACTAAAACACCTAAAACAACTTAAAATAACTGAAGCAACTAAAACTTTTATAACAACTAGAACAACTAAAACAACTAAAACAACTAAAAAACAGTGAAACAACTCTAACAACTGAAACAACAAAACAACTAAAACACATAAAACAACTATAACACCTATAACAACTAATTCACCTAGAACACCTATAACACCTAAACCACCTATAACACCTAAAACACCTAGAATACATTTAACACCTAAAATGAATATAAAACCTTAAACAACTATAACACCCAAAACAACTAAAAAACTATAACAACTAAAACAACTTGAACACCAAAAACAACTAAAACACCTAAATCAACTTTAACAACTTAACAACTAAAACACCTAACACAACTGAAACAACTAAAACAATTGAAACATCTAAAACAGCTATAACAACTGAAACAACTAAAACCACTACAACAAATAAAACAACTAAAACAGTTATTACAACCAAAACAACTAAACACCTATAACAACTATAACAACTAAAACAAATAAATCAACTAAAAAAACAATAACAACTAAACAACTATAACACCTAAAATAACTAAAACACCTAAACACCTATAACACCATAAACAACTAGAACACCTTTAACAACTAGAACAACTAAAACAACTAAAACAACTTAAACAACTGAAGCACCTAAAACAGCTATAAAATCTATATCAACTAGAACAACTATAACCACTCAAACAACTATAACAACTAAAACACCTAAAACAACCAAAACAACTTAACATCTAAACACCTATAACCCCTACAACAACTATGACACCTAAAACAACTAAAAACAACTTAAACAACTAAAACAACTATAACAACTATAACAACTATAACAACTATAACAACTAAAACAACTAAAACAACTAAAACAACTAAAACAACTAAAACACATAAAACAACTAAACACCTAAAACAACTAAAACAACTAAAACAACTAGAACAACTAAAACACCTAAAATAACTATTCCAACTAAGACAACTAAAACACCTGTAATACAACTAGAACAACTATAACAACTGAAAACAACTAAAACACCTTAAACAACTAAAAAAACTATCACACCTAAAGTAACTAAAACATTTAAAACAACTATAACTCCTTAGACAACTAGAACATCTAGAACAACTAAAACACCAAAACAATTAAACACCCTAAACAACTTAACAACTAAACAACTATAACAACTAAAACAACTAAAACAACTAAAACAACCAAAACAAATCAAACAACTAAAACACCTGTAACAACTATAACACCTAAAACACCTAAATAACTAAAACACCTACAACAACAAGGACACCTGTATCAACTTAAACACCTAGAACAACTAAAACACCTATAACCACTAGAACGCCTGCAACAACTAAAACACCTAGAACAACTAAAACAACTAAAACACCTAAAACACCTTAAACACCTATAACAACTATAACACATAAAACAACCAAAACAACTAAAACAACTGAAACAACTAAACAACTAAAATAACTAAATATTTAAAACACCTAAAACAACTACAACACCTAAAACAACTAAAAGACCTGCAACAACTAAAACACCTACAACAATTAAAACACCTGAAACTACTGAAACACCTAAAACACCTATAACAAATAAAACAAATAAAACAGCTAAAACCCCTGCTAACAACTACAACAACTACAACACCTAAAACACCTAGAACACCTACACAAACTAAAACACCTAAAACAACTTATAATAACTATAAAAACTAAAACAACAATAACAACTAGAACAACTTAAACAACTAAAACAACTATAACAACTATAACATATAAAGCAACTTAACACTTATAACAACTAGAACAACTAAAACAACTAGAACATCTAAAACAACTATAATAGTTAAAAGAACTAAAACGAATAAAACAACTAAAACAACTATAACAACTGTAACAACTGTAACAACTATAACAACTTCAACAACAAAAACAACTAAAACAACTGCAACAAATAAAAAAACTACAACAACTGCAACAACTAGAACAACTAGAACACCTAGAACAACTATAAGCAAATAAAACGACTAAAACAACTATAACAACTAAAACAACTACAACAACTAAAACACCTTAAAAACGAAAACACCTCAAACAACTAAATAACCTAAAACAACTATAACACATAAAACAACTATAACACCTTAAATAACAATAACACCTATAGAATCTAAACAATTAAAACAACCAGAAAACCTATATCAACTAAAACACCTAAACAACTAGAACACTTAAAACAACTATAACACCGTAAACACATAAAACACCTTCAACAACTACAACACCTAGAAACAACTAAAACACATTTAACAACTAAATCACCTAGAACAACTTAAACGAGTAAAACAACTAAACAACTAAAACACCTATAACAATTATAACACTTAAAACAACTTAAACAACTAAAACCACTGCAGCACCTAACACAACTAAGCCAACTAAAACAACTAGAACAACTATAACAACTAAAACAACTATAACAACTGAACACCTATAACACATAAAACAATCAAAACACCTAAAACAACAATAACACCTAAAACAACTTGAACACTTAAAGCAACTAAACACCTACATCAACTTAAACACCTGAAACAACTACAACACCTAAAACAACTAGAACACCTACAAACAACTAATACACCAAAAACAACTATAAAACCTAACTCCCTAAAACACCTACAACACCTAAATACCTATAACACCTATAAACAACTATAACACCTTAAACAACTAAAACACCCATAACAACTTTAACACCTAGAACCACTATAACAACTATAACAACTGAAACAACTATAACAACAATAACACCTAGAACAACTATAACACCTGAAACAACTATAATACCTAGGACACCTATAACACCTGGAACGACTATAACACCTATAACAACTAGAACAACTAAAACAATTAAATAACTAGAACAACTATAACACCTAAAACAACTAAACACCTATAACAACTAAAACAACTATAACAACTAAAACAACTATAACAACTACAACACCTAAAACAACCAAAAAAACTAAAACAACCAAAAAAACTAAAACACCTTAAATACCTAAAACCCCTACAACAACTATAACACCCAAAACAACTATAAACAACTGAAACAACTGAAACAACTAAAGCCACTAGAACAACTATAACAAAAAAAAAATGAAACAACTAAAACAACTAAAACAACCACAACACATGAAACAACTAAACACCTAAAACAATTAAACAACTGAAACAACTAAAACAACTAAAACAACTAAAACACCTAAAACAAATATAACAACTATAACAACTAAAACACCTAAAAAACACTAAAACAACTATAACAACTATAACAACTAAAACAACTAAAACAACTAAACAATTATAACACCTAAAACAACTAAAACACCTATAACACCAGTGACACCTAGAACAACTAAAACACCTAGAACAACTACAACAACTAAAACAAGTAAAGCAACTTAAACAACTAAAACAGCTGAATTCCCTAAAACAACTGAAACAACTATAACACCTAAAATAACTATAACACCTATAACAACTATAACACCTAAACCAACTAAAACACCAAAACAACTAAAACATCTACAACACCTCAAACAACTAGAAACACCTAAAACAACTAAAACACCCAAACAACTAAAACACCTAAACAACTTAAACACCTTAAACACCTAAAATACCTATAACAACTAAAACACCTATAACAACTAATTCACCTAAAACAACTATAACACCTCAACCACCTAAAACACCTAAAACACCTAGAATACCTATAACACCTAAAACGACTATAACACCTTAAACAACTATAACACCCAAAACAACTAAAAAACTATAACAACTAAAAAAACTAGAACAACTAAAACAACTAAAACAGCTAAAACAACTTTAACAACTAAAACAACTATAACACCTAACACAACTGAAACAACTGAAACAACTAAATCACCTTTAACAACAGTACAACTAAAACAACTAAAACAACTGGAACAACTGAAGCACCTAAAACAACCAAAACACCTATATCAACTATAACAACTATAACAACTCAAACAACTATAACAACTAAAACACCAAAAACAACCAGAACAACTTAACATCTAAACACTTATAACACCTACAACAACTATAACACCTAAAACAACTAAAAACAACTTAAAAAACTAAAACAACGATAACAACTATAACAACTATAACAACTATAACAACTAAAACAACTAAAACAACTAGAACAACTAAAACAACTAAAACACATAACAACTAAACACATAAAACAACTAAAACAACTGAAGCCACTAAAACAACTAAAACTAATTAAACAACTAAAACACCTGTAACAACTATAACACCTAATACACCTAAATAACTAAAACATTACAACAACTAGAACACCTGTAACAACTTAAACACCTAGAACAACCAAAACACCTCAACAACTAGAACGCCTGAAACAACTAAAACACCTAGAACAACTAAACCAACTAAAACACCTAAAACTCCTTAAACACCTATAACAACTAAAACACATAAAACAACTAAACAACTAAAACAACTGAAACAACTAAACAACTGAAACAACTAAACATTTAAAACACCTAAAACAACTACAACACCTAAACAACTAAACACCTGAAACAACTAAAACCCCTACAACAACTAAAACACGTGAAACTACTGAAACACCTAAAACACATATAACAAATAAAACAAATAAAACAGCTAAAACACCTAATAACAACTACAACAACTCCAACACCTAAAACACCTAGAAAACCTACATCAACTAGAACACCTAAAACAACTTAAAATAACTATAAAAACTAAAACAACTATAACAACTAGAACAACTAGAACAACTAAAACAACTAAAACAACTAAAAAACAACTGAAACAACTAAAACAACTAAAACAACTAAAACAACTAAAATAACTAGAATAACTAAACAACTAAAACACATAAAAACTACTACAACACCTATAACAACAAAAACAACTAAAACAACTAGAACTAGTAAAACAGTTAAAATACCCAAAACAACTATAACAACTAAATCACCTAAAACACCTAAACACCTACAACAACTAAAACAACTGATAATAACTAAAAACAACTATAACAACTATAACAACTAGAACAACTAAAACAATTAAAACAACTAAAAAAAAAACTTAAACAACTAAAACAACTAAAACAACTGTAACATATATAACAACTAAACACTTATAACTACTAGAACAACTAAAACAACTAAACAACTAAAACAACTATAACAGTTAAAATAACTAAAACAACTAAAACAACTATAACAACTATAACAACTGTAACAACTAAAACAACTAAAACAACTAAAAAATCTGCAACAAATAAAATAACTAAAACAACTGAAACAACTAGAACAACTAGAACACCAGAAACAACTAAAACAAATAAAACGACTAAAACAACTATAACAACTAAATTAACTACAACAACTAATACACCTTAAAAACTAAAACACCTAAAACAACTAAACAACCTAAAACAACTAAAACACATAGAACAACTAAAACACATAGAACAACTACAACACCTATACAACTTAAACAACTAAAACAACCAGAAAACCTATATCAACTAAACACCAATACAACTAAAACACCTAAAACTATAACACCGTAAACACATAAAACACCCATAAGAACTACACCACCTAGAAACAACTAAGACACCTTTAAGAACTAAATCACCTAAAACAACTTGAACAAGTAGAACAACTAAAACACCTATAACAACTAAAACACTTAAAACAACTTAAACAACTAAATCCACTGCAGCACCTAACACAAATAAACCAACTAAAACAACTTGAACAACTATAACAACTAAAACAACTATAACACATAAAATAACTATTACACCTAAAACAACTATGACACCTAAAACAACTAAAACACCTAGAACAACTAAATCACCTTGAACACCTTAAACAACTAGAACACCTAGAACAACTAAAACACCTGAAACAACTAAAATACTTTAAAGAACTAAAACACCTAAAACAACTGAAACACCTAATTAACTTGAACACCTAAAAACCTAAAACACCTAAAACAACTATAACACCTAAAACAACTAATACACCTAAAACAACTATAACATCTAAACCACCAAAAACACCTAAAACACCTACAATACCTATAACACCTAAAACAACTATAACACCTTAAACAACTAAAAGACCCACAACAACTAAAAAACTAAAACAACTATATCATCTTAAACAAACGCCTAACACTTAAACCAACTAAAACAATCAAAAAAACTATAACAACTATAACAACTAAACCACTAAAACAACTAGAACAACTAAAACTACTATAACAACCCGAACAACTAAAACAACTAAAACAACTATAACAACTAAAACAACTATAACAACTAAAACAACAATGTCAACTAAAACAACTATAACACCTAAAACAACTATAACACCTACAACACCTATAACACCTGCAACAACTAGAACACCTATAACAACTAGAACAACTAGAACTACTGAAACAACTGGAACAACTGAAACACCTAAAACAACTATAATACCTATAACAACTAAACAACTATGACAACTACAACACCTAAACAACCAAAACAACTAAAACACCTTAAACATTAACAACAAATATATTACCTAAAACAACTATAAACAACTAAAACAACTAAAACAACTATAACAACTAAAACACCTTAAACATCTATAACACAAGGAACAACTGAAACAACTATAACACCTAAAAAAACAATAACACCTAAAACAACTCAAACACCTACAACAACTTAAACACCTCAAACAACTACAACACCTAAAACAACTAAAAAACACACATAACAACTAAAACACCTAAAAAACAACAAAAACACCTTCAACAAAAAATCACCTAAAACAACTTAAACAACTAAAACACCTAAAACAACTAAAACACCTATGACAATTAAAACACCTAAAACAACTTAAACAACTAAATCCACTGCAACAGCTAACACAACTAAACCAACTAAAACAACTAGAACAACTAGAACAACAAAAACAACTATAACAACTAAACAACTATAACACCTAAACCAACTAAAACACCTAAACACCTGTGACACCTAGAAACAACGAAAACACCTTCAACAATAAATCCCCTGAAACAACTTGAACAACTAAAACAACTAAAACACCTAAAAAACAACTACAACAACTATAACAACTATAACAACTAAAACACCTAAATCAACTAAAAAAAACTATAACACCTAAAATAACTAGAACATCTAAAACAACTATAACACCAACACCAACTGAAACACCTAGGACAACTAAAACACCAGAAACAATAAAACACCTTGAACAACTAAACAACTAAAACAAATAAAACAACTTAAACAACTGAAACAACTGAAACAAATAAAACAACTAAAACCCCTAAAACAACTGAAACACCTAAACCACCTAGAAACACCTACAACACCTAAATACCTATAACACCTATAAAAACTAAAACACCCACAACAACTATAAACTAAAACAACTAAAACAACTATAACACCTATAACAACTAAAACACCTAAAACAACTTTAACAACTAGATCAACTAAAACACCTAACACAACTAAAACAACTAAAACAACTAAAACAACTAAAACAACTAAAACAACTAAAGCAACTATAACAACTAGAACAACTAGAACCACTAAAACAACTAGATCAACTGAAACAACTATAACAACCAAAACAACTAAAACACCTAAAACAACTATAACAACTAAAACAACTAAAACAATTAAAACAACAATAACAACTAAAACAACTATAACACCTAGAACAACTATAACACCCAGAACACCTACAACACCTGGAACAACTAGAACACCAATAACAACTAGAACAACTAAAACAACTAAAACAACTAGAACAACTAAAACACCTATAACAACTGAAACACCTATAACAACTTAAACAACTAGAACAACTAAAACAACTATCACAACTAAAACACATAAAACAACCAAACAACTATATTACATAAAACACCTAAAACACCTACAACAACTAAAACACCTAAAACAACTGGAAACAACTTAAACAACTAGAACACACTATAACAATTAAAACAACTAAAACAACTAAACAACTGAAACAACTAGAACAACCAAAACACATGAAACAACTAAACACCTAAAACAACTAAAAAAACTAGAACAACTAAAACAACAAAAACTACCAAAACACCTATAACACCTAAAACAACTATAACAACTAGAACAACTAAAATACCTATGAAACAACTACAACAACTATAACAACTAAAACAACTAGAACACCTAAAACAACTAAAAAAACTATAACATATAAAATAACTAGAACACCTAAAACAACTATTACACCTACAACAATTAAAACACCTAGAACCACTATAACACCTAAAACTATTAAACACCTTAAACAACTAAACAACTGAAGCGACTAAAACAACTAAAACAACTGAAACACCTAAAACAACTAGAACACCTATTACAACTAGAACACCTACAACAACTTAAACACCTAAAACAACTAAAACACATAGAACAACTCGAACACCTGAAACAACTAAAACACCTAGAACAACTGGAACAACTAAAACACCTAAAACACCTTAAACACCTTAAACACCTAAAACAACTAGAACACATAGAACAACTCAAACAACTAAAACAAGTAAAACAACTAAATAACTGAAACAACTAGAACAACAAGAACACCTAAAACAACTAAAACACCTATAACAACTAAAACACCTGTAACAACTAAAACACATACGACCACTAAAACACCTGTAACCACTGAAAAACCTATAACACCCATAACAACTAAAACAACTAAAACAACTAAAACAACTAAAACAACTGAAACACCTAAAACAACTGAAACAACTAGAACACCTATAACACATACAACAACTAAAACAAATAAAACAACTGAAAATAACTAAAACAACTAGAACAACTAAAACAACTATAACAACTAGAACAACTAAAACAACTAATACAACTGAAACAACTAAAAAACAACTAAAACAACTAAAACAACTATAACACATATAACAACTTAACACCTATAACAACTAAAACAAATAAAACAAATAAAACAACTGAAGCAACTTGAACAACTAAAACAACTAAAACAACTAAAACAACTAAAACAGTTATTACAACTAAAACAGTTATTACAACTAAAACAACTAAAACAACTACAACAACTTAAACAACTATAACAACTAAATCAACTGGTACAACTAAAAAACTAAAACACCTAACACAACTAAACCAACTAAAACAACTAGAACAACTATAACAACTAAAACAAACAAAACAACTAAACAACTATAAATTCTAAAACAATTAAAACACCTACAACATCTGTAACACCTAAAACAACTAAAACACCTTGAACAACTACAACAGCTAAAACATCTAAAACAACTTAAACAACTTAAACAACTACATCACCTAAATTAACTGAAACAACTATAACACCTAACATAACTATAACACCTATAACAACTAGAACACCTAAAACAACTTAAACACCCTAAACAACTAAAACACCTACAACAACTGAAACACCTGAAACAACTGAATTACCTAAAACAACTAAAACAACTGAAACAACTAAAACACATAAACAACTTTAACACCTGAAACACCTAAAACACCTAGAACAACTAAAACACCCAATACAACTAATACATATAAAACAACTATAACACCTAAACCACCTAAAACACCTGTAACACCTACAACAACTAAAACACATAAAACAACTAGAACAACTAAAACAACTAAAATAACTTGTGCAACAAGGACAACTAAAACACCTAAATTGCTTCAACAACTATTACACCTTAAATAACTACAACATCTATAACAACTAAAACACCTAAACAACTAAAACACCCAAAACAACTGAAACAACTAATACAACTAAAACAACTAAAACGCCTAAACAACTAAAACACCTGTAACAACTAAACACCTACAACAACTAAAACACCTGAAACCACTGAAAACCTAAAACACCTATAACAACTAAAACAACTAAAAACAACTAAAACAACTGAAACAACTAAAACAACTAGAACAACTAAAACACCTAAAACAACTAAAACAACTTAAACACCTATAACACATACAACAACTAAAACACATAAAACAACTGAAAATAACGAAAACAACTATAACAACTAAAACAACTATAATAACTAGAACAACTAAAACAACTAAAACAACTAAAACAACTAAAAAACCACTAAAACAACTAAAACAACTATAACACATATAACAACTAAACACCTATAACAACTAAAACACCTAAAACAACTTCAACAACTATAACAACAATAACACCTAACACAACTAAAACAACTAAAACAACTACAACAACTAA
>SDVV010020585.1:0-13294 GCA_016164225.1 Gammarus roeselii | reverse complement strand
GTCATGTAGATTGCCTAACGAGGTCGTTGGAACCAGGGTATTTGAACAGGGAGCGTGCTCTACTGCTTTAAAGTTACACTTTACTTCTTTCACCCAACTGTTACTCACTCCAATCAGAACGAACACATTTTACTCTGTGTATCTTCACTACTCCATCAGAAGCCGTATTCAATACATAGACGTCTATGCAGTGCTTATCGTTCACTTCGCTTACACAAAACCATAATCCACCAACTTCAGCAATCGCCAATTAAGGTCACCAACAGGGCACTTCATGGGTAGACTATCATTGGAGAGCACCCGAATTACTTCAATGGTAGACTGTAGATGGCGACGTGGAGTAGAGCATGAGCACCCAGCGAAGCCGCAGAGACGCAGTTGTAGTTTGGGCGGCGTTGCTGATAGCTCAAGTAGACGAGGGGAAGCTCTGTCTCGTATGAGCCACAATCGGTCTGGAGCGGTGGATTTAACATTTGCATCTACATTAAAAAAAAGGATAATTGATTTTTTTTTGCAAAGGTTCACATATCTATAATATCATCGACTGTCACTCAATAAACTGTGGAAGTTATTAGGTCTTACATATATGTAATATTTAGGTTTCGAATAAACGCTGATTTTAAAGAGTATTCATGTGATAGGGTTGAATTTAACCCTTGTTTAAACAACAACAAGTTGATCGTATCTTGAATATTTACGATCGAAAAGGGCAGAAAGGATTGTGACTTCTTACGAACGCATCTCAATGAACGAGTTTTCATGTATTTGTAATGTAAGCCACTAAACATACAAAGGAATTAAGAAGAACGTTAGCATTGTACTTTTAGCTGACAGTTAATGGTTAAACTTTATGATCTATGACAATTATTAACTGCGATGATCTAACTGATTTGGCATAAATATTGCTGCGGTGTGAATGGAAGCTGACGGGGGCTAAAAAATTTTTTTATTTGGGATTGACAACATTTTCCAGCAAGGAAAGCATGAACGAATTAATTTTCGGGCGTACACACGAGCGCTGAAGCCTCGTCGAATGACTCATCATCTAATGCGGCGTAGGAAGAGTCTTCACATTATTTGAGCAATTCGAATACAATTTGCCTCAGCAAGTACTTATGAAGATCAACTTGAAATGTTATTCAGCATTCGATTATGAAAAGATTTCAGTTTAAATTGTTATAATGACATTCCTAATCGGCGTCAGACTGTTCACTTATGCCAGGGAAGCTGAAATGATTCAAAAACATTGTGACGAAAGTAATTATCCTAAATAACGCATATTCTCGCATTACTCCCCAAACACCTTTCAAATCATGTATTAGATGTTGTCATTCATTCAAAACTGTAGGCGCAGAACGGATAATCGTTGATAAAATTTTTAAGATTAGAAATTTGAAGAACAAAAAATCTTAGATTGATGCGTTCTACAAGAAATTTGGATGATGTTACGCATGGCATGATAATTTCAGTTTTACTGGAAAAGAGAGCACTTCATTTGCATGTCGAGAGGACTTCAATTATTGACAATTCAAATTATTGTTCATTTAGTCTTAAAGAGTTGAAAAATGTATTGAATGCAATTAGAGCTTGTGAGGCTCAAATCTTTGTAGGTGAACCGAATAAAAACTTGAATTTCGAAAAAGTATTCATTAGTCCCCAGAAGCATTCAAGTGATGTGTTGTAAGCAATAATTGTTAGCAACTGTTGTGGAAAAACTTGTCAACATTTGCTCGAAAATTAAAACCCTCTACAATCTTCTATAGCTGAAATAATTATATACATATCAAATGATTATGGTAATCCAAAATTGTTTTCAATAATGTAGTGCATGAAATGACAAATATAAATGGAAGAAGAAGGAAACTTGGTGTTTCCCGAAAATTGTATGAAATGAAATTAATAATTAGAATTTGAAAACGATATGTATAGTATTTTGCCACCTCAAACGAGCGTTCAAATTATTTATCGTTTGCCATGATTTCTTGATAACTGATGGAGGCATCACGTTTTTTGTACCACGTTACAATGAACATAACGTTATTTTGGAAATGGCGAATAATAGCATGAATGATCTATTTTCGTTAAAAAAACTATAGTAGGTTGGCTCCATAATGACTTCCCAGTGTTGTAATGCACATTACTATTATCACATAAATGTAGGAGGCATCACGACGTGTGTCCAAACGTGACAACGAACACAGAGAGACGAGGAGATCCAGACAACAGTGTGTCGGTGTTAGTCCGAGGACCGTTTAATTATTTATACAACTCATAATTTCACTGAAAACGCCCCGCAATCTGATGAACAACAGGTCACACTGGAGCTGGCAGGCAATTACGAAGGATCAGGACCTAAACTGCTGGGAAAGCCCTTCATTTAAAGCAGATCAATGTATGAACAACAAACCGGCAGTGCAGATGAATATGTGAGCAACAAACAGAGAGTGCAGATAAATATGTGAGCAAAAAAACAGACTGTGAAAATAAATATGTGAGTAACAAACAGGCAGTGCAGATAAATATGAGAGCAGCAAACAGACAGTGCAGATAAATATGTGAGCAACTAACAGAAAGGGCAGATAAATATGTGAGCAATAAACAAACAGGGCAGATAAATATGTGAGCAACTAACAGACGGTGCAGATAAATATGGGAACAACAAACAAACAGGGAAAATAAATATGTGATCAACAAACAGACAGTGCAAATAAATATGTGAGCAACTAACAGACAGTGCAGATAAATATGTAAGCAACAAACAAGCAGTGAAAATAAATATGTGAGCAACAAACAAACAGTGCAAATAAATATGTGAGCAACAAACAAACAGGACAGATAAATATCTGAGCAACTAACAGACAGTGCAGATACATATGTGAGCAACTAACAGACAGTGCAGATAAATATGTGAGCAACAAACAGACAGTGCAGATACATATGTGAGCAACAAACAGGCAGTACAGATAAATATGTGAGCAACAAACAGATAGTGCTAATAAATATGTGAGCAACTAACAGACAGTGCAGATAAATTCGTGAGCAACTAACAGACAGTGCAGATAAATATGTGAGCAACAAACAGACAGTGCAGATAACTATCTGAACAACAAACAGACATCAATATATGAGCAGCAAACAAATTCGGCACAGCAAAATATCGACGAACATGTAAGGGGCTGAGGCAGAGATTAGTTTTTGTTCTATTACACAATTTCCTTGAATGTAGGCGGCATGATAGTTAAAGGTAAGTGTGAGCAGTGATAACAGGCGACACCCTGAGCCTTATTTGTGTGACTATGCGAAGCTTAGTCAGTTTAAATGATCCGATTCCAACTATCTCGTGCTCACTCGTGCAAGAATAGTTAGCTACTGGATGACACACTGCAATTACAAATCTGTTAACACTGGCACAGAAACATGCTGCAAATTGAAGATCATGCATCCGAAATGTGTTCGCCTTGCGACGAGTCAAATTAGGAAAAGTTAATGTTTTTTTATTGTTACGTTTATAATTCAATAATTTAAAACTTTACAAGATTATGATAACAAATTAGGGGAAATTGTTGGTATTTGAATACTTTCAGAGGCAAAGATTTCTGCGAATGTGGCGACTAAGCGGTAATGTTAACAAAAGAAATGTCTCTAGAATCACCATATGTTTATACATGACGCAGTTGCTAGCACCAACCTTCATGTCAGCAACTGCCGAAGCTGTCCGATGCCAAATGAGGCTGCCCGGAGTAGTCAAGGTCAACCTGCGAGGAAGTCGGGTGTCAAACGCGCTGGATAGTGGTGTGATCTGCTGGCTACCCTTCCAAGAATATTTCTAACTAAATGAGTCGGAATTTCAATTTAGTTGAGTCCCAGACCACACGAAAATACGGCTCAAGGTATTTGAACTATCATTTCTGATTGATTAGTACGAACACATGATGATGAATTAAAAATACATTATTTGGGAGTTAGAACATCGGCCAATAACATACTCTAACTAACCATAAAAGGAAAAAAAACATAAGGAGTTGAATCATGAAAAAATATAAATGAACATTGTACTTTTAGTTTATCAAGTCAAGTGAGATGAATTATAAAGAAGTTTTATATAAGATTGTCACAATGAAATATACCATTACAAAAACTATATTGAAAATATATCTTCAATTCTCATATAGGGCCAAACAGTTTTAATTGCAAGGCATTGCAACGATGCCAAGACAAAGGAATTATTCGAGAATGTGAGTACATAAATGCCGGGGATCGTTGAGGGGTGAGAGAAAGGAAGAGATCAGATAGCAATTTTTAAAAAACATCTCATATATAAGATCTGATCGTGACTGAAGTGAGCCAAGTGATGATGTAAGACCAGTGACCGAGTGAGACAATGTGGTCCTGATCATGGCTGAGGTGAGAGGAGTGATGGTGTAACACAGGTGACCGAGTGAGACAATGTGGTCCTGATCATGGATGAAGTGAGACAAGTGAAAATGTAAGACCAGTGACCGAGTGAGACAATGTGGTCCTGATCATGGCTGAAGTGAGACAAGTGATAATGTAAGACCAGTGACCGAGTGAGACAATGTGGTCCTGATCATGGATGAAGTGAGACAAGTGATAATGTAAGACCAGTGACCGAGTGAGACAATGTGGTCCTGATCATGGCTGAAGTGAGATAAGTGATGATGTAAGACCAGTGACCGAGTGAGACAATGTGGTTGCGACCACACTAGGACGGTTCAGTGACGAGTAGCTTTAGAACCGGAAACAAAATGAACCGCATCCCGTGTTTGTTCTCTGCTGATTCAACGATTGTCGACTGGACTGAAAAGATGAGTGTTACTATCAGCATTGATAGTTTGTATCACAATTAATATTTGGCTCATCTTTCTTTGGGAAAACAGTTTCTGTAGAGCCGACTAATATATTCTTGTGTCGGTGTGAGTGACGATCCTTTCCTTCAGCTCTATCTCCCAGAACCGACCTACCAGGGCGATGTGCTTGCGTTGTCACTATTTGAATCAATATAAGAGTTGCTCACATACCAGATGTGAAATTATATCGAAAACAAATTTATCTAGAAACAATACATTCACAATTAATTAGGCTGATTGCATGTTATCACCCCCTCATTACTAATGGAATGTCGAATACCAATCGCACTACGCATACAAGAATGGGGCGGGCTGGAATTTCACCCAAGGGGGGGTTGAGGAGGACGGGTTTGCCCTTATTTCTTGATACGAATTAATCTCCCTGCGTGCTATAGATGATTGATCCCCCCCTCCTCATCAAATCAGCATTAGTTCTTCGTAAACTGTCATTACGAACTCCAGCTGAAAGAAAAAAAAAGAATTGTTTAAATCTGTGATTTACAATAGTAATAATGGTTCCCTAGTTGGCAGTGAGAACTTTTCAACAAAAAATTGTTCAACAAATTATTTAGATGAAAATGCACTCATACATTTTCACCTAAATGCACCCCGGGCACGGTTAATCCCAGTTCAATTCGTCCTCGGGGCAAAACTCTGTATTTGTTGAGCCCGTTCCAAGAGGGATTTGCTATTTCACTGGCGCGCCAGGGATGTGTGCTGTGGCCTCTAACCACAGGGCTGTGTTGGCAACCTTGAAAGACCGAGGAACTGGGGCCTTGGAGGTTCAGTATTTTATACGCTGTCTAGTTTATCAGAATATCAGAATACAGAGATGATACGTACCAAGTCTTCGTCAGCGTGAGCTGTTCTGAAGACAACATTTGCTACCTAGGTGAATTTAATATTAACTTAAAACTAGGGTTGAGGAGTAAGGACCAACCGACGGACATGTTGGAAGACATCCTCTACTCTTCACTTTTTAATATGTCGAGACAGATGCAAGCCTTACATTGGACCATTATTTTCAAGAAAAATAAGCAGAATAAGTCTGATCACCGACGTTTACTTTATCATGACTATTTACTGTTTCAACAGTCATTCACTTAGCTTGAGAGCAGAAGATGTCCAACATGAGGTTGTCTATTACATTACTCACACATTGTTTGGCGTACGATGACACCAGTTTTAAACTAACTGCATAGCTAGCATGACATATTAACATATGCACACGGGAAAGAAATATCCCAATGAGTCATAATAAATGGGTACAATAAATGAACGGATTTCTGCATGAACAATAATTGGAAATTTTGAGCATGTGAGTCGAGAGAAAAAAATATACAAATAGAATGAAAGCATCTATAGATGAAATGTTGAAGCTCAAATAGTTGAAACGATAAATTGCATAGCAGGAGTAAATTACAGTTCAAGAGTTTCTGCACATATAAGTTCAAACAGGTATAATTTTAGTTTATGTTCAAAGGTAGCGATACTTCTGCCAGTCCTTATATCTATGGTAATCGAATTCCAGGTTTTAGCAGATCTGTATTTTAAAAATAGTTGGGACTGTGTTGACGAATTTCGTGGAATTTGCAAATTCGCATTGTTACGAAGTTCATACATATGATTATTTCTAATGAAAAAACTTTTAGCAATGTAAGTTAAATGATTCAAAGCTTTGTAGACAAACACTGCAGCGGAAAAGTTAATGATTTGTCACAGTGGGAGAATGTTCCTATGACAAAAGAGAGGCAACGTGTGGTCACGTCTGCTAGCATGTGATAGTGTTCTGATGACACGCTTTCGACTAAGAACGATCGGTATTAAGTTTGTTTTGTAGGTAGACGCATACACGTTTACACAATACGTCAGAAAAGGATGAATAAGGCTATAGTACAAAAGCCTTTTAGCAGGAGTGGTAAGACAATTCCGAATTTTGTATAGGATGCCACACAATTTGCATAAATTCCCGGCAACAAATGAGACGTGATCTTTCCAGTTGGGTCTCTCATCTACGATAACACCGAGAAACTTTGTTTTTGCTACGTATGCCACCTGTTGACCGTTTAATTCGACTTGTGTGTTAGGAATGGGTATCATCCTCCTGGATGATAGTGGGGAGGTAAATACAGCATCTAGGCATATGCTGTGTTTGGTTTCATATGATACTGTTTTGATGAGTGGGGGACTAAATAAATGTAGGCGGATGATTGCATCGAGTCACTGGATGCACTGTTGTTTTGTGTTAGTGATGGTATGTAATGCTACTACTCATGTACAATGCTAGTATTGAAACAGAATGTTAGTTACGTTGTCAAGTGATGATGTCAAATGACAGAAATGATTTAGAATATTAGTAGTGATGTCTAATGACAGCTTCGATGCCAATTTTCAAAATGTTTACCATCTGCAATTATTCCTTGATGTCATACAATATTTCACATCAGGCTTTTCAAGAGGAAAAATGCGAATACAGCCAGCCTCAAAGATGCTCACTTGACGGAGCAGCGCAGCAATTCAGTCCCACTGCCAAAAGGTCAGTCTTATGAGAGCCAGGCAATCTCAGGGTAGCCTGTCTTGCTCAAGGCAGATAATCCGTCGCCATGCGGGCAGTCAGTTTCCTAGCAGCCAGTCAATGACTAGACGGAAAGTCCGTTTTAGTGCATCCTGTCAGTCTCAGGCGGAAAATCAGTCGGACTCAGGGCACCCAGTTCATTTCAGAGCAGCCAGTCAGTCTCAGTGCAACCTGGTATTCTCAAGGCCGGCAGTCCGTCCTATGACAATCAGTTTGTTTCGGTGCAGCCAGTCAAACATACGGCAACTAATCAGTCAGTCTCATGGTTGCACGTCATGCTCAAAGCAGGCAATCCGTCCCATGGCCGGTAGTCAGTGTCAGAGCAGCCAGTCAGTCGTACGGCAACTAATCAGTCAGTCTCATGATTGCATGTCATGCTCAAGGCAGGCAATCCGTCCCATGGCCGGCAGTCAGCGTCAGAGCAGCCAGTCAGTCGTACGGCAACTAATCAGTCAGTCTCATGGTTGCATGTCATGCTCAAGGCAGGCAATCCGTCCCATGGCCGGTGGTCAGTGTCAGAGCAGCCAGTCAGTCGTACGGCGACTAATCAGTCAGTCTCATGGTTGCATGTCATGCTCATGGCAGGCAATCCGTCCCATGGCCGGTAGTCAATGTAAGAGCACCCAGTCAGTCGTACGGCAACTAATCAGTCAGTCTCATGGTTGAATGTCATTCTCGTAGCAGGCAATCCGTCCCATGGCCGGCAGTCAATGTAAGAGTAGCCAGTCAGTCTCAGTGCAGCCTGGTATCCCCAAGGCTGGCAATCCGTCCTAAGGCAAGCAGTCTGCTTCCTTGCAGCCAGTGAGTCGTACGCCCACTAATCAGTAAGTCTCATGGTTGAATTGTCATGCTCAAGGCAGGCAATCCGTCCCATGGCCGGTAGTCAGTGTCAGAGCAGCCAGTCAGTCGTACGGCAACTAATCAGTCAGTCTCATGATTGCATGTCATGCTCAAGGCAGGCAATCCGTCCCATGGCCGGTAGTCAGCGTCAGAGCAGCCAGTCAGTCGTACGGCAACTAATCAGTCAGTCTCATAGTTGCATGTCATGCTCAAGGCAGGCAATCCGTCCCATAGCCGGTAGTCAGCGTCAGAGCAGCCAGTCAGTCGTACGGCAACTAATCAGTCAGTCTTATGGTTGCATGTCATGCTCAAAGCAGGCAATCCGTCCCATGTCCGGTAGTCAGTGTCAGAGCAGTCAGTCAGTCGTACGGCAATTAATTAGTCAGTCTCATGGTTGCATGTCATGCTCAAGGCAGGCAATCCGTCCCATGGCCGGTAGTCAGTGTCAGGGCAGCCAGTCAGGCGTACGGCAACTAATCAGTCAGTCTCATGGTTGCATGTCATGCTCATGACAGGCAATCCGTCCCATGGCCGGTAGTCAGTGTCAGAGCAGCCAGTCAGTCGTACGGCAACTAATCAGTCAGTCTCATGGTTGCATGTCATGCTCAAGGCAGGCAATCTATCCCATGTCCGGCAGTCAGCGTCAGAGCAGCCAGTCAGTCGTACGGCAACTAAGCAGTCAGTCTCATGGTTGTATGTCATGCTCAAAGCAGGCAATCCGTACCATGTCCGGTAGTCAGTGTCAGAGCAGTCAGTCAGTTGTACGGCAACTAATCAGTCAGTCTCATGGTTGCATGTCATGCTCAAGGCAGGCAATCCGTCCCATGGCCGGTAGTCAGTGTCAGAGCAGACAGTCAGTGGTACGACAACTAATCAGTCAGTCTCATGGTTGCATGTCATGCTCAAGGCAGGCAATCCGTCCCATGGCCGGTAGTCAGCGTCAGAGCAGCCAGTCAGTCGTACGGCAACTAATCAGTCAGTCTCATAGTTGCATGTCATGCTCAAAGCAGGCAATCCGTCCCATAGCCGGTAGTCAGTGTCAGAGCAGCCAGTCAGTCGTACGGCAACTAATCAGTCAGTTTCATGGTTGCATGGCTGCATACGGCAACTTATCAATCAATCTTATGGTTGCATGTCATGTTCAAAGCAGGCAATCCGTCCCATGTCCGGTAATCAGTGTCAGAGCAGCCAGTCAGTCGTACGGCAACTAATCAGTTAGTCTAATGGTTGCATGTCATGCTCAAAGCAGGCAATCCGTCCCATGACCGGTAGTCAGTGTCAGAGCAGTCAGTCAGTCGTACGGCCACTAATCAGTCAGTCTCATGGTTGCATATCATGCTCAAGGCAGGCAATCCGTCCCATGGCCAATAGTCAGTGTCAGAGCAGACAGTCAGTCGTACGGCAACTAATCAGTTAGTCTCATGGTTGCATGTCATGCTCAAGGCAGGCAATCCGTCCCATGACCGGGAGTCAGCGTCAGAGCAGCCAGTCAGTCGTACGACAACTAATCAGTCAGTCTCAAGGTTGCATGTCATGCTCAAGGCAGGCAATCCGTCCCATGGCCGGTAGTCAGCGTCAGAGCAGCCAGTCAGTCGTACGGCAACTTAGCAGTCAGTCTCATGGATGCATGTCATGCTCAAGGCGGGCAATCCGTCCCATGTCAGATTGTCAGTGTCAGAGCAGTCAGTCAGTCGTACGGCAACTAATCAGTCAGTCTCATGGTTGCATGTCATGCTCAAAGCAGGCAATCCGTCCCATGTCCGGTAGTCAGTGTCAGAGCAGTCAGTCAGTCGTACGGCAACCAATCAGTCAGTCTCATGGTTGCATGTCATGCTCAAGGCAGGCAATCCGTCCCATGGCCGGTAGTCAGTGTCAGAGCAGACAGTCAGTCGTACGGCAACTAATCAGTCAGTCTCATGGTTGCATGTCATGCTCAAGGCAGGCTATCCGTCCCATGGCCGGTAGTCAGTGTCAGAGCAGCCAGTCAGGCGTACGGCAACTAATCAGTCAGTCTCATGGTCGAATGCCATGCTCATGACAGGCAATCCGTCCCATGACCGGTAGTCAGTGTCAGAGCAGCCAGTCTGTCGTACGGCAACTAATCAGTCAGTCTCATGGTTGCATGGTTGCATACGGCAACTAATCAATCAATCTTTTGGTTGCATGTCATGCTCAAAGCAGGCAATCCGTCCCATGTCCGGTAATCAGTGTCAAAGCAGCCAGTCAGTCGTACGGCAACTAATCAGTCAGTCCCATGGTTGCATGTCATGCTCAAAGCAAGCAATCCGTCCCATGGCCGGTAGTCAGTGTCAGAGCAGTCAGTCAGTCGTACGGCCACTAATCAGTCAGTCTCATGGTGCATGTCATGCTCAAGGCAGGCAATCCGTCCCATGGCCAATAGTTAGTGTCAGAGCAGAGAGTCAGTCGTACGGCAACTAATCAGTCAGTCTCATGGTTGCATGTCATGCTCAAGGTAGGCAATCCGTCCCATGTCCGGTAGTCAGTGTCAGAGCAGCCAGTCATGCGTACGGCAACTAATCAGTGAGTCTCATGGTTGCATGTCATGCTCAAGACAGGCAATCCGTCCCATGGCCGATAGTCAGTGTCAGAGCAGCCAGTCAGTCTCGAGGCAGCCGTCAATTTGATGATATTCAGCTCAGCTCCCACTAAGTGATTGTCTCCTCAAACCAGTGCAAAGACAGCTAGTGGGATCATTACTCTCCTTCAAAGGGGACACCAGCAATGCAGTCCAGACTCAACTCTGGAGAAAGTTAATTACTCAGATTGTACCAGTGGTGGGGGATGCCCGGGGTTGAGGGGGAAGGGACGGCAATAGTGGTCGGGACCAGGCCAATGTTGTTAATTGGAAAGGCCAAGTAACGTTCTCATAATGGATGGTGCTGCTTAGTGTCGTTAATGGAGAGGGCAGAAGTGACTCCCGTGAATGGAGTGGCTGGAGGAACATCCCATAATCGAGGGGGCTGAGAGGGGACTTTCCATAATGTATAGTATAGTCAAGGGACTCCCTTGGATAGAAAAGGCAGGGTGGAAAACTCGTAAGGTATAAGGCTGTGGGATTGACCTTAATGCAATACAAATAACAAGTATATAAGTATCGTACACACATTATCTGTGTTCCACGTTACGAAATAGCACTCTGATGTAATCCGACGCGTTCTTAGCAGTTATCCTGCTCGCGGACGTCGAACGCAGCACTAGCATCAGTCGATGAACACGAGCATTCCTCTAAGTTGGATATTAATATGGTTCGAAAAAATGAATTTTCGCTTTTATTTGTCGCAAATGAAAAATTTCGTTCTAGCGTGTTACCAACTGTATTTTGTGGTCTCTTCAGCTGTGCAACATGATTATTATCAGAAAAATCTGCAGAAACAATACGCCCAAAGTATGGAAACTATTCCATAATATCACGTGTGACACAATCTAGTTTCACATCAGTCGAAAAGTGACGCCAGGCCCCTTTGGTCTCACCAGCATACACTCCGTTTTTGAAGTGTTGTAGAAGATAGCATAGAGAGGAGCTAACTTACTACAGATATCAATAAGACTTTGCTGGGCTGAGAGAGGTGGAGCTTTTAATATCATGTCATCGGTATGCTTTGATTATGAACACGGCGATTGGCAGCATGATTTCTTACGTTCTCCCTAACAAAATGGAATCCAGATGTTTGGCGTAAACATTATATGACGTCCTTGTTCTATTATATTGATACAATGATGGGGAGTTGACCTTGAATATCTCTACCACACAAGAAATTCCTGTTGTATGTACCAGAACAGAAGCAACTCAACGATGTGAAGAGGAGCTCACCTCTCAAATTAATTTTCTGAACAAAGTCAAGTGATATACTCTATGCATCGCTTGCTTTGAATCCAGGAAGCACATGCAGGCAGGAGAGTCTCTACGACTGTGGTATTCTACTGTTTGTTTCAACTCAAATGTCGTCATTACCGCACCATGACCTTCTATAGCAACAAACTGACTGTCCGTAGTGCAACCTCACGGGAATAAACCTGCTCCAGATCTCCCGTTTGTGAGGTAGCAATATTAATAGGGCAATATTTATTACAGTCCAACGCGTATTTCCTTTTGACTTTTTACAAACAGTACAACAATTACATGCATTACATTTCTGGGCAACTGCTTAGCTCTTAAGCAGCCATGTAGGAAGAGAGTTATTAATTGAATCAAGCTGTGAGATATATGCCTAAACTGTTTAAAATGTAGGTAATTTTACCATGAAATGTCAACTGAAATTACAAAACTGAGTTATATCTACAAATAATAACTGTAAAAAAACAATTTTCATGTTAAAGCTACACATTTGGGGGTTAAATTACTGTACAAGAGTCCCATTTGACGTAAATTTACCTTTTGTTATAATTTTACAGCATATTCTAGAGTAACTTCATGACCTTTGACTGGTTAATAAACTTTGGCGGCTGTATGAAAACTTAGTTTGAGTAAATTAAGGACACAATGTAAATAAATATGTTTCTTACCCACTAGATTGCATCAAAAATTACCATACTATTGTAAATTAATATGGAACAAGACAAAAAAAAGCAAACGTATGTAAATTGACAGTCAGTTAATGCCTTTGAACGTATATTTATTCTACTCCATAAATGTAAATTTTGATTTATTAATATAATTAGAAATGTCGTGAAATTAATAAAATATTTTCACTTCGATACGGTGTTGAAAACAAAAGTAGACTGAAGCAAAATAAACAATAAAAAATAGTAGATTTAATGTTTGTTTCAAATTAACGTGCAAGTGACCAAACCAAAATGTATTTTTGTGATAATATTCCGATGAAAAAAAAATGTTAGAAAATTTGCCGTCTGAAGCAAAGTTCTGACAATTTCGACATGCACACGACGATCGCGCAGGCTGCTCCTGCGACTAAATACCTACGACTCGCAGGGCTGACCAGCTAGCTGAAATGCTAAACTTTTCACTTTATTGCCTGCTCTAATGTCTGGT
>SDVV010020584.1:0-13294 GCA_016164225.1 Gammarus roeselii | reverse complement strand
GTGTTCGCTTAGCGTGCTCACTTATCGGTGACGTGTTCGCTTAGCGTGCTCACTTATCGGTGACGTGTTCGCTTAGCGTGCTCACTTATCGGTGACGTGTTCGCTTAGCGTGCTCACTTATCGGTGACGTGTTCGCTTAGCGTGCTCACTTATCGGTGACGTGTTCGCTTATCGTGTTCACTTATCGGCTACGTATTTCCTTATTGTTTTTACTTGTTAACGTGTTCACTTCTCAAAGTGATAATTTCTCAACGTGTTCACTCGTCGGCGACCGTGTTCACTTCTCAACGTATTCACTTACCCACGTATTCACTTATCAACGTATCACTTCTCAATGAGTTCATTTATTAGTGATGTATTCCCTTATCGTGTTCACTTTTTCCACTTCTCAACGAGTTCACTTCTTTGCGTGTTCACTTAACAGCGACATGTTTCCCTATCACAGCTGAGCAGCATTCTGCCTGTGGCGACTGTGAACAAGTCCTTCACCCCCATCTGCCAGGCCCCCATCGCAAACCTCACCGTCCAGGTGGAGATATGGATGGCGTACGGCGCCAACCTACCTTACACTGTGCAGATCCTTCAGGTTGGTCCTCATGATTCCATAGTTGGGTATAATATATGTTTGATCTCTTTCAATAAAATGGTATACCGGGAACGTTCTGTAAACACAGAATAGTATGATCTAGATATAATTCTGAACCTAAAACTTTTAATTCAATTATTTCTGAACTTTGAAACTTGTATGCCGAGTGAAAGTCCTCTTTGCGCCACGTTGAGTATAATGTGTCGTCCAACTCTTCTGTGTCAAGGGACTTTGAAATCCGTTGTCAAGATGGCCACAATGTATTCGTAGTATATAACTGGCATCAGAATCGGAGGAACTGCGACGCAGAGCGTGGAGCTGGCAATGTGTGTTTGGGGTATGGAAATGGAATCAGAATCAGAGGGGCTGCGACACAGCTTGAAGCTGGCACTGTGTTTGTGGTATGGAAATGGCATCAGAATCGGAGATGCTGCGACACAGCTTGAAGCTGGCACTGTGTTTGTGGTATGGAAATGGCATCAGAATCGGAGGGGCTGCGACGCAGAGCGTGGAGCTGGCACTGTGTATTTGTAGTATAGAAATGGTATCAGAATCGGAGGGGCTGCGACGCAGAGCGTGGAGCTGGCACTGTGTATTTGTAGTATAGAAATGGTATCAGAATTGGAGAGGCTGCGACGCAGAGCGTGGAGATGGCACAGTGTGTTTGTGGTATGGAAATATAATCAAAATCGGAGATGCTGCGACGCAGAGCGTGAAGCTGGCACTGTGTATTTGTCCTATAGAAATGGCATCAGAATCGGAGGAGCTGCGACGCAGAGCGTAAAGCTGGCACTCGTGTGTTTATGGTATGGAAATGGCTTCAGAGTCGGAGGGGCTGCGATACAGCTTTAAGCTGGCACTGTGTTTGCAGTATAGAAATGGCATCAGAATCGGGGGGGCTGCGACACAGAGCGTGAAGCTGGCACTGTGTGTTTGTGGAATGGAATTGGCTTCAGAATCGGAGAGGCTGCGAAGCAGAACGTGAAGCTGGCACTGTGTGTTTGTGGTATGGAAATATCATCAAAATCAGAGATGCTGCGACGCAGAGCGTGAAACTGGCACTGTGTATTTGTCCTATAGAAATGGCATCAGAATCGGAGGGGCTGCGACGCAGAGCGTGAAGCTGGCACGGTGTATTTTTGTAATAGAAATGGCATCAGAATCGGAGAAACTGCGACGCAGAGCGTGGAGCTAGCACTGTGTATTTGTACTAAAGAAATGGTATCAGAATCGGATAGAGTGTGACGCAGAGCGTGGAGCTAGCACTATGTATTTGTAGTATAGAAATGGCATCAGAATCGGAGGGGCTTCGACGCAGAGCGTGGAGCTGGCACTGTGTATTTCTAGTAAAGAAATGGTATCAGAATCGGATAGAGTGTGACGCAGAGCGTGGAGCTGGCACTGTATATTTGTAGTATAGAAAGGGCATCAGAATTAGAGGGATTGCGACGCAGAGCGTGGAGCTGGCACTGTGTATTTGTAGTATAGATTTGGCATCAGAATCGGAGGGGCTGCGACGCAGAGCGTGGAGCTGGCACTGTATATTTGTAGTATAGAAATGGTATCAGAATCGGAGGGGCTGCGCCGCAGAGCGTGGAGATGGCACTGTTTGTTTGTAGTATGGAAATATAATCAAAATCGGAGATGCTGCGACGCAGAGCGTGAAGCTGGCACTGTGTATTTGTCCTATAGAAATGGCATCAGAATCGGAGGAGCTGCGACACAGAGCGTGAAGCTGGCACATGTGTGTTTATGGTATGGAAATGGCTCCAGAGTCGGAGGGGCTGCGACGCAGAGCGTGAAGCTGGCACTGCGTGTTTGTGATATGGAAAGGACTAAAGAATCAAAGGAACAATGGCAGAGTGCGGAAGCTATCACAGTGTGTTTGATAAGAGAAAAAGAAAACAAGGCAATCAAAGCATTTTCACCCATACATTCACATTAGGCACCAAAAGAACATACCTACATGTAGGCAAAGTAGGAATGAAATATGTAACATAAGTTTATAAGCTGAGTTATTGACAAACTTGCCTGGATACATTTTATGTCTCCTTCCCACATGAATACGCATAAAAAATCCATACAAGCGAGGTAAAGTAAATAGTCAAAATTCAGCCAATATAATCAGGGACGTATCCCAACTTTGTATCCACGCACAACACATTGACTCACAACAGGGAAAAGCAAATGGGAGTAAAGATTATTTCCATTATTTTCAGGGTCATTCTGCGCCAGCAGTATTCTGTCCTACCTCTCTTTTATTGGGATAATTCGTATTCCTCACTACAACATATTGCCTCCAGGATCGAATTAGTATAGTTTATAATTCGCTCCTGGAACCTATAGGTACTTTTCACAGCTCGTACCTCAAGACAGGTAACATCATATCATATGCTGCAAATATAACGCTAAACACGCGTTCTACTTGCTACACCAATCAAGCTCCTGAAAAAATACATTATATGCTACATTCAGTTTACTGCTAGTGACTCGCAAATTTGCAGCACGGGGAGTTACAGTGAATAGGGTAGCAGTAGATTTTAAAGAGCTGAATTTTAACATCTGTCGTGCAGAAGTTGAATGTCCTTGAGAGTTGATTGCCAACCGGATTTGATTTACGCGGTTTGCTTTTTAGGAACTGACCTAAGTAGCAGAAGCTGTCCACATAATCCAACCGTATACCGTTTAACACAGTATTTTTCTGAACTGAAACCTCTGAAGTCTGCAAGGTGTATGGTTTTACTAGCATACAATCAGATTTCCTTGCAATGTGACACCCAACACAGCTAAGAGAAGCCGGTCGTGCAGGCTGTCTACACACACATTGAATAGGAGGGGCGCGAGCTTCCTGCCTTATCCCACTGGTCGTTCGGAACAGGTTTAGTGTTGAGCTTCCCCATCGTATTGCACCTTCTTGTTGTTGGAACCAGTATTTTAGTAGTATTACCATGTGCACAGGCACCCTCGTTGCATGAGAGTTTGAACAGCGCGCCCAGGGATTGATGTGGTCCAATGCTTTTCTTGGCATTTAGAGCACAAGGGTACACTGGCAAGCCTCAACTGAAAAATTAATAATAGTTCATTTATAAGTGAAATAGCCATTTCAGTTGCTTGTTGAGACATGCAGACAATTGGTTTGATCTTGTTTGGAGACATTTGCCTAGTCTGTTCTGAATCACAATTTCCAGTAACTCCGATGCGACTTGTAATAATTGATATTGGCCTGTAATTGCCTACATTCGTCGCGCGATATGATTTTTGTTTTTATAATATGCTGTACAATTACATCCTTAAGTAGCATTGGTAGGTAGTTAGACTCAAGGCAGCCTGTGAAGCGAAGAGACATGACATGGAGGAGTTAAATAGGACAACACTATCCTTACCTACGGCTTCTCTAGTTTTAAATCTCCTAACCGCTGATCTGAGCGCCAACGTATTGACTTCATTATTATTATTATTTTCCCAGTTAAACGCCTCGTTAACAATATTGTTTTCAGCATCGTTGACACTGTTCATTATACCATTAAAGTGATATTGCAACATCTCAGCAATATCTCTCCTGTTACAGCGTTCACACATTGAGAAACAGAGCCATCTTTCGGTTAGATTTTTCATTTCTCGCCCGAAATCTATCGTTCGCCCATTATTAATTTTCACGACAAACTAGTTGTCCCTGTGTTTCGTACACAAACACTTTGCGTATTTGCAGGCACTTTCGTTCTATTTTTTCCATATTTAGAAGTTCAATATGCGTTTTATAAGCACTACGCCAACGCACGTAGGCCTCTACGCTTGCGTCATTCAAGGCAGCCCGATGTCTGATTTATCCGGGTTCTCGGTACATTTCGTGCGGAGTTTTTACCCCAAGCGACATCACAGAACTATGTTTCTTTCGTTCACCAGTAGGGGCGCTGCAACGTGTTGCCTTTTCGCGAGCGAAATGAGACAAAACGGGGTGAGCGTGAACCCGTTTGAGGTGAACCAGAAATGCATAATGCGAAACTACTCTGCTCTGACAAGCAGTGGGGTCGCGCAGCGCCTTCTTTTCAAGTTTACGCTGCGACAAATATCTTTTTTTCCTCTGAATACTAGCATGCGACTCAGTTTATGAATTGCATGTGTTTGCTCCTAGAATAAAGACATAATATAGTCCTCTCAATCATGTGACTTGAAAATCTCATTTCATCAAGTGTGACATCTGTGATATTTTCTAATTCAGTGTAGCAGAAAGCTAACATCATCATATTAGTATAACTATATATCATTATCATTTTCAAAAATATCTAGGAGGGTTAGATTAAGTGAATCTATTTTATACACGTCTGAGTAGATTACTTTTTGAACTTTTTAGCCTTCGTTCGTGTTTTGCTCAAGATTATTTTGTGTTAAATTTTCATAGGTATAAAATAATTTAATTTTTTCAATTATTTCCTGACAACCATCAAAACCAAGGTAGCCCATCTTTTTTTCTGTTACTTCAAGATTATTTGTGAAAATTATCTACATTTCAGCTGCCGTTTTGGGCCATACCCTATCTGAAACATTGCAGTTGTGTGCGGCTCCGACTAATGTGTACACATGTGCGCGCCTCTCACCATCCCACGGTCATGAGTAGCTGATGCTGCTCTGTACCCCCATCCTCTTTTCCACTGCCTATCCTCCCGTGTCAAGTTTAGGACTCATTCCGGTTCCTCGAGTAAATTGCACAGCTGTATAAGCCTGTCGACCTTATAGACTGCAAATTCACAATCAGGTATTTCATACACTAAAAGAGATTACTATATAGTTCCTGCCTATATCTCATCAACCAGCGCAAATGGGTGGCTCTGAGCAACCTATGGTAAAGTGAACAACAACTCTAAATTTCCAGTTAAGATTCCTGATTATGTGAGTAATTCTTTCCGAATTTTTAAGTTTACGCTATGACAAATCTCTTTTTGACCAGTCAACATTTATTTTATATAATTTTTAGCGAGAATATTAATCCCTCTTGTCTGAATTATTTCTCAATATTAATAAAGTTTTGGATAGTTTAAAGAAATTGTTATAACATAAAACTTGATTACTTGGTGCGATTTACTTATACCAATAGAATAATATCTTGTACTTGCATCTCCTGATCAAGTTTCTATCAAACAGCTTTGCATAGGCTTAGTTAGCATTTATTAAAATTACTAGCTAATTATTTGTCTCTGTTTCTTTCTAAATTTATTGTTTTCCCTATTACAAAGAGTTTGCAATGTTGGCATTCAATTTTAAGCAAGTAGGAATAAGGCAGTAAAATTGATTGAACAAAGATTTAAATGTGTTTGAACGACGATCCTGGTCACGGGTCCTCCTCTTGATACAGAGCCCTAAAATGATAAGCTAATAAGACGCTCTCTAAGCCCCTCCAACAACTACCCCTCTATGCAGTCCACTTCACTGATATTGAATCTCGAATTTGAGACATGTTGCCCCATAGCCACACCGCCAAAAGAAGCCAATTTTGTTGCATGTGTTACAGTGGAACGTGCGGGAAATGCGCATGTGCCAAGAATAACAGGGACTGCATATCATGCACAAACCAAAAATGCACCAGAACCAGCAAGCCTGTAGACATAGAGCTGCCGCATCGCCCACACACTCCAGTGGCCAGCGCATATGCACAAAAACGCGACAAGGAGAAGCCTACCGTCTCCCTCAAGGTACATTCGGTGACAGATACTCACAGAACGCTGCTGAACTCTCCATCTCCCACCCCTTGTACCTCTGAAACTGAGTCCATAACTCTCATTTATCCCTCCGGTACAGAGCCCTCAATCGTCACCTAACAGAAAAATCCGCAACAACAAAACCGGCTTACTGTGAAGCATCAGGCACCAGCACCGGGTCAACAGAAGATACCAAGACCCCTAAGACAATACTCATTGGTGATATCCTCATGATAAATGTGCTGACGTCTGACCTTTCAGCTAGATGCATTTTTGAAAAAAATAAATACTAACGATTATGGTGCTCTGTTTAAAACCATTGAGAGCGCAAATCCATTCAAGAATTACATTATTGTGCTCACTGACTACGTCGAAAATGAAGTAGTAGTCAAAATACCCACCGCAATTTTAATGAAAAACCAAAATGCTATGATGTACATGACAGAATCCTCAATCTGAAAACAATGGAACAGAGGCGCCGTTCCATGAGTCTATGCCACTCCTTGAGGCTCAAAGTTATCCCAACAGGCAACGTAAGAAACGAACTCGCATCGTGCCCCCGACGAACGATTGTTTCATTCGGAGAATGCTAGTCTAAGCAATAGTGAAATTATGAAAGTCTTCAACATGGTAGCACGTTACGCTTCTCAGAGGGTTAAGGTATTGCCATCCCAATACTATAACAATGTCAGAAGCACGAAATCATTACCCTGGTCTACTCCCTTTCTCTACTTCCCTCCATCAGATGGCTATCATCTCGTATCATAACCCCATCACACGTCAGCAAAGGACATCTACTCGCAGACAACTCACATTCTAGCGCCTTCTCGTCACCCCCAAACTAAAATTCAAACTAAAAATCATCAATCAGTAACTCCTTATCATCCTCACACAAACAGCTCCGATGCAACGCCTTTTCAACACGGTCGCAGCAATAGCGTCCCATCAGCGCCTCCTCACGTCTTCTCCTACCCTCCTCCTCCACCGTACACTACTCACGCAAATTCGTCTAACTATGCTTGCAGCACAGCCCCAATCCAAACCTTTCGCTACCATTCCCTAACCTCAGTCCAAACTCCGACTCTACCTCTTCCGCTAATCCCTCCCATAAATTACCCCCCTCCACCCATTCCTTCCTCGAGCTCCCATTTTCGCTACTATTCCCTACCCTCAGCCCAAACTCCTACATTACCTATCCCGCCCATCCCTCTCTTATATTACCCACCTCTACCCGTTCTTTCCTCTAGCCCCCACCTCCGCTACCATTCTCTAGCCTCAGCCCAAACTTCAACTCTTCCTATCCTGCTAATCCCTCCCATACTGTATATTACCCCCCTCCACCTATTCCTTCCTATAGGCTCGCTTCAGCCATCCTGAGCCACACCTCTCATCAACCACCGATCTAAATTTATTTCCCTTGGTTCTGTTCGGTTTTGCCCTGCTCCAATTCATCATCAATAACAAAGAACAGAACCGAAAGCAATGTTATCCCAAACATACAAACAATGCTAATCGAGAATTAGCAACCAGATTCTTAGATAACGTCAGTAAGAGTGTAACAGAAAAGCATATGAAAAGTCAGCGCTGCTGACACAAGAAACAACAAACCGAATGAACGAATGCCATTGCAGGTGACGGAAAACTTGTAACAATTCCCCAGGAACACCAACATCGACACCATTCTCAATGATTTATGGTTAAAGAGACAATCAAAACTATCTGACGGACATTGTATGATTCGTGCGTTGAAAGGATCCTTGTAAAACAAACAGGACTTAGTGATGAAAACATCTTAGAGGTGATAAACACTAAAGCAATGGAGGAATCTTTCAATTACATAGAAAATTACGAAGCCTTCACTGACTATAAAAAAAGATGATAGGTTAGAAAAGTACATGGGATCAAAGAGTACAATAGCGGTTTTTGCGATCTAGTCCCTGCAATTCTCAGCAACGCACTCAAAATACAAATCACAATCTTAGATGAAACAAGCCCGGACATCGTAACAAAAACTGTAATGAATACGATCAACCTTAAGAGTGATGAAGCTGCTCATAACTCAATATTTGTAGCTAAGAAAAAGGACAGTTATAATAGTCTTGAACCAACCCACCCTCTGAAGCAACATTTCGAACAACGAAATATTTCAGCGAAGCGAAACAAGCACGTGGAAACAAATGTGCAGTGTTCCAATAGATATTCTCCCTTGATACATCCATATTCGACGAAGTTATGCCTCTGCACTTATCTCACAGTGACACCAACTGTCTTGTAAGTAAAAACAAATGACTTGAGGCACAAACTGTTCAAACTAGGAGCAGCAACCACCCCTTTGCAGCCATGTCAATAAATACCCATCAGAACCTAAATAATATCGGTATTAAACATATAAACGTTAGAAGCTCAAGAAAAATATGGATCACATCAAAATGATGATGAAGGAGGGAAGGCGGTGGAGCCGTGATTATGTGCGAGGAGAATATATCTCTTTTCAAGTAATGCTTAACGACAGCAATGAAGTTAATGACGTACGGGTGAACATCCAGGTACGAAAAAACAGATCGTTTGTTGTTGGTTCTTTTTACAGACCACCCAAAGCAAGTGTACAGTCTTTTCAATACATCGAATAAATATTTCGAGAAGCAATTTGTTTAGGAAAGACGCTGTACATTTTAGAAGATTTCAATGACGATCGATTGGAATTGAAATCGAACAATAGGAAGCCGATTTTAGACAGACTCGGGCTGCATCAGCTCATAAAAAGTGCAACAAGAATTATTCCCGAATCCCAAACTGTATTGGACCTGCTGTTAAGTAACAATCCGTCTTCCATTATTACCACAGACGTGGAACCTTATTCTTTCTCGGACCACCATAAAATAAACTGCACTAAAAAAACAAGTACACATAATAACCTATCGAACAAAAAGATATTACACCACGGATAATTTCGGAGCACAACTAGTGGCAAACGTCGAGATGAGGAAACCGATACATAGCACGAATAACGTCACGGAGCAAGCCCAATCCCTCACAGACTATCTTCTTACGTGTCTGAACGCTGTAGCGCCAACGGAAACTAAAACAAGGAAAAATCATGCCGTTTAAATGGATTACAGAAAAACTGTGAAAGGAAATTGCACTAAAAAAATATCTCAAACGCAGAGCAGAACGAAGCATCTCTTGGTTAGAATTATTTTGAATTCAAAATATAACAGTCAAACGAGAAGTCAGGAGGGCCTACTCATCCGAATCCTTCAGCAGCTTTAGAGAAGCTTAACAACTACTTCGCTGGAGGTGGAAACGGGTTTTTGAAAAGGTAACTCAGGTAACTTATCAAGGATCACAGAGCTAAGCAACATATACATGGAGTCTAGAAGCTTTTGATGGAGGCAGTGACCAAGAAGCAAACGTCAAATAGAAACCAAAGCAAGTATTGCCACACGAAGTAAAACGAGCTGTATTTGCCTTGTGGAAAACAAATTCTACAAGAATAGATGGTTTAGCCCTACAATATCTGAAAAACAGCCTAATAGTTACTTTGCCTTATATCAGCACAGTTATTAACACCTCCATAGCAAGTGATACTTTTCCAGAGATCTGGAAGCATGCAATAATAAAAGCAATTCATAAATCTGGGGACAAGAATGAACCATCCAACTTCAGACTGAACAGTCTTCTGCCTGTCCTATCTAAGATTCTAGGAAAGGTAATATCTTTCCAATTGATTGATTACCTCGAATCACACAAGCTGTTTAATGACTGCCATACTGGCAGTCACTAAACAGCGAAAATTGTCAACTGAAGACGCTCTTATGAGCATCACTGAGGATCTGTACTAAAACTTTGATAAGGGGCAGATATCTCTGCTGGTATTGCTAGACTTATCGGAAGCATTCGACATAGTAAGCCATACAGCTCTTTTTGGCAAGCTCCGCAACATTGGAATAGACCCTACTTGACTCGAAAGGTATCTGATGAATCGGCAACAATCAGTTAAACTCGATATCGCAACTAAGTCAAATCCGAATACAGTTGCCTTATGGGTCCCTCATGGTTCGCTACATGGCCCTCTGTTGTTCCTGGTTTTTGTAAATGACATCGACTGTAAATTACCAAAAAATCAAGCGAAAATGGTAATGTACGCCGATGGTGTTCAAATATTGCTTTCCCGGAAACCGTCAGATCTGAATGCGCTGAAAGACGACGCTGAGACAGCCGTAACTAATCTGAAATCTTGGTATGATGAAAATGGACACAAGCTCAACTCTGAAAAAACAAAATGCATCTTGTTCGGCTCGAACTCGAAGAGAAAAGCAGTTCCAAATAATTTTTCTATCAGGATAGGCAAGTCTGACGTTCCTGTTGAAGATAAAGTTATAAGTCTGGGAGTATGGTTTGATCCCGACATTTCCTTCAAACACTACGTTACTATTCTGTGTTCCAAGTTGAATGGAACACTTTAGTTCCCAAACTCCGCAAAAAAGAATTGAATTTCAGATCAAGATTACTGATTGTTCACGCTTTAGTATTTTCTCACATCAACTACTGTCTTTCAATTTAGAGGAAATGCACCAAAACTCAAAGAGAGAAAGTGCAACGTTGTATAAACTTTGCGGCAAGAATAACATGTGATGGTAACCACAGAAAACGAGACCACGTAAGTCTTCCCCCCGAAAAATTACACTGGCTCAATATCGGCAACAAACTGGCACTCCATTAGTCGATCAGAATTCATAAAGATCTGCTGAAAAAACATTCACCCGGCAGTCAAAGGCACATATATTCTCGAGGCGAAAAGAACAATCGATTTACAAGAAATAATGATACTCTGCACGTTGAACACAGGAAAACAGAAACTGCCTGTAGAGCTTTTTCGATCACTGGACCAAAATCCTGGAACAACCTTCCGACAAGCCTCAAGAATCTTAAATTGAACCCGTCCTTCAAGAATAGGCTTCATGAACATCTATTCACCGATCAATTCAAAACCGTAACTTTGCAAACAAACACACAACTTTTTTTGTATAACATATGCCGCATTTTCACCCTTTCATTATTCATACAATGGTTTAGAACCATCTATACAATATGTTAGTGCTTTTCAATTTTCCAACTCTATATTGTACTCATTTTTTCTGTATAATTCATGTCGTCTATCCACATCTTTGTCATCGTACAATTATGTAGACTTCTCATTACAATATGTTAGCACATTTCTATGTTCCAACCCCATGTTCTCAGGACTCTAACCACGTGCATGCGTGTTTTCCCACCCCATGTACTGTATTTGTTATTTTCCACACCCATGTATTTTGTTATTTATCCACTTCAAGTATTTCTTATTTTTCAACCCCGCGTGTCACTGGTTTTCCAAACGCTATGTAGTCATGATTAATTTGTCAAAATAGACATTTTCTGTATGTGCACAGATGATACTATCGTAAATAATATTTTGCTCCATGTAATCCAAACCGGCGCGCCCTTGAGATGAGTTGTGACGAATTCAAATTGAACTCTCTCTTCCGTTAATTCAAATAGCGTAGTTGATTATAAAGTTTCATGTCTTATGTTTAAGAATTTAATTATTTTCTAGAAATGGAAAACTCATTGCCAGACGATGGAAATAGATGATTGATAATAATAATAATAATGTCTGCGACTGCATGTATTTGAATCAACTGGTGCGACAGAATAGTTAGCTAACATAATAGTTAGCTAATTGGTAACAATTGAACAGGCTATTTTTGTTTCGGCAATGTCATTGAACTGTCAGTTGAATGCCACTCCTGCCATCACCGATGAGTGGACTTAATGAGAGCTCTGCGTGGAGTGGCAGGTGTTAGGACACAGGCCAAGGTTACTTCAATCGAAACCCGCGTGACATTGTTGGCAACTGCTGGGGTGAGAGCAAAATGATCGAGCTATTGGACTGACTTACCATTGTAATAAACATGTGTGTCCTGTAGCAGCAGCGCAACACCTACAAAGTCTAATGAATTTTCCGTCAGAAGTATCTGCCATTCACAAAATGTTCTGCTGCCTGGATGATAGTCCCCCATGACACGAACATGGTCATGATTTGATCTCTTTCATAAAACTTCTAAAGGAAGGTCGTGTGAATGGAAGTACAAAATTCTCAGCACTTGCTCAAGCCAAAATGTGATATTATTTATTTTACAAGTCTTTTTGTTAGAACTCATCATTAAGAGCTTAACAGAGATCCGCTAGCACTCCTGACGTAAGCGAATAATCACTTGAAATTGTCATTCCTCTTCAGACCGGACAAGCCTTTTCCTAAGGCCACTAATTTGATAACCTAATTAATCTTGTGCAAGGTTCTTCGTCGTCTAATGCTCTTGATCGTTCTTACCTCCTGCTAGGGGTCTCCCATCTTCGTGTCAGCGATCATCGACTCTAAGACGTTCTATCACTACCATGACGGTGAGCAAGAATTGTACAACATATCAACCAATTTAGATGTTTTTAGTGCTTCTTGTTAATTGTTTCACCGAAATAATTGATGCCGATACACTGCTGAAAATCAGTACAATTTCCATGTCAAAATAAATTGGCATTTTCATGACGGCCTACCTGAGCAAGAACTCATTTGACCCAGTCTACCTGAGCTAGGATTCATTGACTTGAAAAGATTGTGTTGGTGTGTGTCGTGACTCTACCACAGTGACGAATGAAATCCTAGAAATCAGTGGTGCAATATAAGTCCAAACCGTTGCTTCTTGATTCGTCACAGAGCTTGCATTACTGCGATTCCATACCCCTTCTCTCCATTAGATGCAGAGACGTCCCCTTTCACTTGGTCCCCTGCGTTGGTGTACGCTCTGGAAGGGCTGTATGTTCTCACCGGGGTGGCCAAGAATGCCATCAGCAACGTAAGGGCCTCAAAAGAAACTATTGTTGGAAAGAGAGTAAACTACATCAGATTGAAGCGCCTTCTCGGAGATGGCCCAGTTTTGTTTATTAATACTTTATCGATATATATTTAAATATGCAT
>SDVV010020583.1:0-13294 GCA_016164225.1 Gammarus roeselii | reverse complement strand
GAGGAATGAAACTGTACAATCTCAGATCAACACCGTGTGTGTTGATGTGGTCGGTGGCTTATCTTCAGGTGCTTGTTTGAGTTGTTTCGATAATCATTGTTAAATGTTATTTCCTTCAACAAACTTTCCCTTTCTCGATCTATTAAAACAGAAGTCGTTCTACTTCAGAACTTACCTCCTTCTATTAAAAGGCAACCCAGTTTGGGCCAAAAGACCTGTTGTTGTCTTCAAACACTTGTCAACACTTGTAAACCTGCACAGAGGGAAATGTATGATAATATACACATATATATCGTAAATTCAACATGACGTGACTTATTGAATTTTCTCCAATAAGATTTTCCCTTTGAATTTACATATTTCGTACTGTTGAATTTAAATGATTTCGTCATGTAACTATAACATAGAGGTTAGAAACAAAATTTTGTTTTCCCTTATAAAATTATACTTAATCTATACTTTTCAATTTATGATGATTGCTTGTTATTATTTCAAGGTCGAAAGCGGTACACAAGCTTGAGTTTCTAATGAGATCGAAAGAGGTAAAAATTCCGTGATGAGCGGGGTTCGAACACTAAACGATAATGCCATGAGTTTGAGACAGATACCACTAAGTCATGAGAGACTGAGACAGATCTAGGATCGATGAAGAATATAGTGTCCTATTAATTAGTTTAATCATGATATTTGATTTGATTTAAGCAAAGAAAACGGCGTAATTTTCATGAATGGAATTTATGAAGACTTTTTGCCACGCGTATTCATGCAAATTGACTCCTCTTAAAGTATCATGTAATAGTTACCAGATTCATGTTGTGTCAACAAGACATCCGGGAACATGACCTAAAAAAGTGAAACACCGGCATAATTTATCGGATACATGTAAATTCAACGAGATCCAAAATCAATATGAAAATACTTGTAGAATTAAACAGACTATTTGCAGAAATCACGCTACATTTACATGTATATGGCTATGAACAGGCCAACATGACAAATAAGTATATTTTACAAGACATTTTCTCTCTGTGTGTTAGTTTGCACTCACCTTACTCATTCTTCTCCTCCACCACTTAGTTTGCACCCACCTCACTCATTCCTCTCCTTCACGTTGACAACAAAATCTTTCATTCGGTAAATTTTTGATTGACAACCACATGGTCTCAAAAGAGGAAACACCAAGAAAAAGGTAGAAAAGTAGCGGATTATTGTTGGCCCGTTAAACGAGAGATCCCTCTGGCCCCAAACATGGAACCCAGGATACGGTGCATCGGGTTCGTAACAGTTCAACTGACACCGCCCTGTCCAAAACGTGTTGTTGTAGGCTTTATACAGCCGTGACTGCCGGCGAGGGTGTGCCTCTCAACAATTAGTCAAGGTACACATCAGCGTTGGCAGAGCCTTCAAATCAAACAGCCGGAAGGATGAACTACTCCCACCCTAGCCGTCACCTTGGCTCTGCGAGCATACAACCATGCTTTCGTTTACCTTATCTGTTTTCGACGGTCTCTGGCTTATAGTCGTCTGAGTGTTTTGATCTTGGCGAGGGTGTTTGGTAGAAATAATACTTCAGTAAAGGAATATTGATTGCTCATTATTAATGAAGAGGATTGTTTGGAGTAGCGACTGATTCGTTGGGCCATCTTCGGTTGGTACGCTTGGGGAAGCAATCATAAGGGCTCAGATTGTGAGCAACTTCGATGCACGGGAGTGTATCATGTGTACAACACACTAAAAAAATCACACTCTGCTGAGAAGTATGTTTCATGACGCACGTGTCGAAGCCCATAACCGAGACACTCACGAAATATTGTCCCATTGTATATGCAGCTAGAAATACTCTTAAATATGAATGACATGTCATACTTTTATAGGCCTTTCCGATGCATGCAAATGACTTTGTTAATTTTTAGTATTTGAAAGAGTTTTTCATTTATCAGTTTATTCGTGGAGCATATCATTATTTTTTTAACTGTAGATTATGTGGGCGACACACGTGATTTTTTTTTCTAATAGACGATGTAGGCAAACAACTTTTATTTGATAGCATTTCTGCGTACTTCCAGCCAAACGTCTGTAATTAAGTAGAGTCAAATACTCTCAATAACAGTTTATTGCGGAGTTTATTTGCGGAATCCAATTTAAAATATTTATTTTATATATTTCCTCTCCTTTATCATCGGTATAGTAGATGACCGTGGTCATCTACCATACTAATGATTGTAGATGTTAATTGATTCGCAAAATTAACAAAAAATTGTTCATACCTGTGCTAAAATGCTGTTTTTTCCAGAAAACAATGAACGAAAGAAAATTGCATTAGTTGATGAAGCATTGCTTCTCGTTTAATACTCTTGTTGGGGAGGTCCATGCATATTTTGACCAGCTGAGCGCCAACGCGTAACGTGCATGCCAGCAGCGCCTGTTATGACTAAAATTTCCAGCTGTGGAATTTAATAAGCACCTCACTATCCCCAAACAATATGCTATTTTCCTCGGTCGTCTATAATATGGGTGTTCGCTTTTATGAAACAAACAACGAAGTATTTCAAGCGTGTCAAACGTTGCATTCTAGATTGCATGGAACAATACTGCTTTGTCATTTTATTCAATATTTTTAAACAACTGCTATTCATTTTTTATCATTCGGCCACTTCCGACTACATCATAACGGGTCTGGTGCCACACTCGTTATCTCGTTCCTTGTCTCGTATATATTGCTCCATGTTATCGTAGTATAACGGACCTAGTGCCACACTCGTTATCTCGTTCCTTGTCTCGTATATATTGCTCCATGTTATCGTAGTATAACGGACCTAGTGCTCCATTCGTTACCTCGTTCCTTGTTTCGTATATATTGCTCCATGTTTTCGTAGTATAACGGACCTAGTGCCACGTACGTTATCTCGTTCCTTGTTTCGTAAATATTCCTGTTGACGATCCAGACTGCCAATTCTGATTGCACGATGCGACAAACTGTCTCAAGTACAAACCGTTTGATGGTCAACAAACTTTAAGTGGATTCGTTCTCAACCCATAATGCGCTCGATGCTATTAGTTATGCGGAGGAACAGAATATTATCACTGAGAATATAAATATAAAATAACAAGGAGATGGGGAACACTCGATGAGCCTGCTCAGAGGAAGAGAGTACTGGTATTGTGGAGATTCATACATGGAAGGAAGCAATTAGGTGAAGCGTGTTGTGAGAAGAACTATCGATGAGCCTGCTCAGAGGACGAGAGTAGTGGTATTGTGTAGATTCATACATGGAAGAAAGCAATGAGGTGAAGCGTGTTGTGAGAAGAACTATCGATGAGCCTGCTCAGAGGAAGAGAGTAGTGGAATTGTGTAGATCCATACATGGAAGAAAGCAATGAGGTGAAGCGTGTTGTGAGAAGAACTATCGATGAGCCTGCTCAGAGGAAGAGAGTAGTGGAATTGTGTAGATCCATACATGGAAGAAAGCAATGAGGTGAAGCGTGTTGTGAGAAGAACTATCGATGAGCCTGCTCAGAGGAAGAGAGTAGTGGAATTGTGTAGATCCATACATGGAAGAAAGCAATGAGGTGAAGCGTGTTGTGAGAAGAACTATCGATGAGCCTGCTCAGAGGAAGAGAGTAGTGGAATTGTGTAGATCCATACATGGAAGAAAGCAATTAGGTGAAGCGTGTTGTGAGAAGAACTATCGATGAGCCTGCTCAGGGGAAGAGAGTAGTGGTATTGTGTAGTTTCATACATGGAAGAAAGCAATTAGGTGAAGCGTGTTCTGAGAAGAACGACGAGCGTTACGAAAGCAAGGTGAGTGAATCAACTGCCAGAGAATTTCCTTGATAATAATATGCTCCCGAAGAAGCTTAAGAAATAGTGGAAACAGTGTGTTGAAAGGGTAAGTGGTGAAAGATGCCCATGTAGTTGATGGTGTAATGTGATAGTATCGTTTAAAAATGGAATGAGATAAGCAATTAGGATGCTGTAACTGTAGCAGGCGTTAGGCGTTTTTTAAACGCAATTAACTCTGTTCACAATTAACGTCTCTGTTCCAACGTTTATTGGACTGAGCTCAAACTAGGATTAATTCAATTAAGCTAGAGTAGAGTACGTCAATTCTCTTACCCATATATTTATCCTAGGAATAGCAAAAAATAAAAATAAAAATATACTTAATCAACTTTATGAAACACCATGTCCTTGCATTGGTGAAAGCTGGTCGAGCGATGACTTTCGATTAACTTAACATGACTTACATCCATGAAGCGCATCGAGGCATCGAGCGGGACCGACCTTCAGAGCTGTCGGCCTCAATGTATAAGGACCCTGGGTCTCAGTCACTACTTGCTGTGACTGTCCTGGTGCGTGATGATACTGTAGCTGCATGTTCTTGCTGTTTGAGATAAGACCTGCGATAAACAACACAAAACTGCTTCCGGGGACCCTTTATCACTGCCATATTCCTTTATGATAGCAATCTTCAATTCCACTGCGTGAATCCTGAAGACAATGGAGGCAGCGTGATACCTGAATGCCTTATGAGTCCCTGCACGGCATGCACCTATTGCTGGCAACACAATGACTAGTGTTGTCAGCACATGGGAGACAAGTGTGCTGAAGGAAAGACCCTAAGGTACGAAAGCGAAGAGATTTGTATTCAGTGTGTCTGTTAAAGAGTGTATATTTTGAAACATAACTTAGAACTAGCAGAAATTTACATGCATCAGAAGCAGCGTTTTATTGTGAAAAAAAGTTGGGAATGCTACTCAGCTTTGAACTGAGCTGACAAATTGAAAGCATAAAATATTAATGGACGGAGGAAGCACACGACATTTCGTTGACTTTTTCTTTGATTAGGTGTGGATTGGGCAGCTCCATCGCAATTTTTTAAATGATGATTGTTATCGACAGTCTAGAATCTTGCACCCTGTGGCTTAAGCCTAAACCACTTCTTGTTTGAGAATTGTTTGAGGATACCCAGAAACAAAACTCCACTCTTTGACTGATCTTCAATAGTCTCACAAAATCTTGTCATTTATGGAAAATATACCCCTATATTTTAAGTTGCGTACGAAGAACTTTTAAATTTGCTCGCTCTGCTGAAGTCAAGTTTTTCAGCAACCTGTCGAATGCAATTGGTAGTATATTCTTGAATCTCTTGACCAACAGTTGATTTGCTTCTGCCCTTGTTTTGGAAGTCTTGCGGATTCTTGAGGCTGCACCTTCGGAATATCATTTTTTTTAAAGTTTTCGAAGAAGCAATAGAAAGGATAAGACTCATATATGCTCACATCTAATGTAAAATCTCTGCACGATTTTTTTTCGTTTAAACGCTGTTTGTGTGTAAGTCTTCCCGTATTCAATAACGGTCCCGGTCTTGTGTAAACATTATTGAGAGACAAAATAAGTTGGAAATTTTAGAAGCCTAATATATCGCAAAAAATGTAGTATTGACCAAAATGTGCAGCATAATAGATTTGATAGCATATGAAATAAACCATGATCGAGCATTTAATGATCGATTAAATGTGTTTCAAAACACACTCTTGTGTGCATGCATCCGCAACAGACGTGGTTGTGGATTCATCTTGCTGTTCGGAAACACTCACCAGATGAGCACTTTATGTTGTTGTGGGTGCAGAGGTAACCTCAGGTATATATTGCGAGCGGAAATTTAACACATTTAGTTGATAACAAAGTGAGAAATATAGCACCATATTTATGGACTCTAATATATTAAAAATTCTTCATGTGGTGGAACGTGTTTCCTCAACGATGTTGTTGTGGATAACCTGAAGTACAATTTATCATTTTACCAACTGATAAATATCCACTAATGTCACTGCTAATCCACTGATGCCACATTAAAAAAAATCCACTCATTTGTATTTGATGTTAAAAAAGATTACATCTGTTTGAATAAGAATCTTTGGCAGCCGTGTCCGCTACACGGATTATGTAATGGTGCGTTATCAAACACATTGCCTCGACACCAACACCACTGTCCACCAATGGCGCCGAGCATTCGTTGCTCGTGAAATGACCAATTCCAAGACAATGGAGTGACAGAGGGAAAATGCTTTCTAGAAATTATGGCTGGAGTAAAAGCCAGTGAATTTTTCCCCGTGTAAATGGAGCTACCGCGAATACTGGAGGAAATGAACAGGATAATATGGCAGCAAAGACAGCAGCTATAGGAGTGGATTGGAGAAGGAGCGTTAGGTCACTGCGGGTAGGTGGAATTAGAAGGGGGCTTTTGGTGGGGATTTTGTGAGGGATGATGAGTCATAACAAAAATGAGAATGATCCGTGGTAAATAAGCTTCAAAATATTATCTGCATAATTAGATTAATCTTGTGTTGAAGTCAGTAATACTAGTTTCATTATCAATTACTCTCTTTTTGTAAGATTTCAACTGTAATATGTAAATAAATGTTTTATGTTGTCCTCAGTACGATGAATGTTTCATATATTTGAAATTATTGATTAATTTCTTCAAAATTATGCACCACCAGACGGATCAATGTTATGATTTCGGTAAACAATAAACATCCTATGAAATTTGCAATAAACTTCATTAAACTAATGTACATCCTTCTTCCTTCTCTATCCTTGGATTTATGACTAATAAGACAACTGTAATTGAGTGTTTAACTAAGTTTAATTTCAGCATGACAAACGTGTGTGACTGCAAATGAGTGTTTAAACGCGTCTCGTAACGATTAGGTACCATAAACTGTTGATGGAAGTTGTGCGATTATTATTTATGGCTCCTCAAACAGCTACAATGTTCTCAATGGTTGGTCTGGTTTTGATCATCCGAGGAACTGTTTCCTTCAAGTGTTGCATGTCTTACCCAAGTTTTCAACACATTTTTGTTAACATTTTACTATATGGCACCTCTCAATCCGTAATAGCGTCTGAACCCCATTGTGAAGAAACTACAGAGCTCCTTTCTGAAAGCCAGAATTTAAGTCTAACGTCTGAACCCCATTGTGAAGAAACTGCACAACTTTTTGCTGCAAGCCAGAGTTTAAGTCTAACGTCTGAACCCCATTGTGAAGAAACTGCACAGATTCTTGCTTTAAGCCAGAGTTTAGGTTTATTTAACGTCTGAACCCCATTCTGAAGAAACTGCACAGCTTCTTGCTGTAAGCCAGAGTTTAAGTCTAACGTCTGAACCCCATTGTGAAGAAACTGCACAGCTTCTTGCTGTAAGCCAGAGTTTCAGTCTAACATCTGAACCCCAGTGTGAAAAAACTGCAGAGCTTCCGGCTGTGAGCCAGAGTTTATGCCTAACGTCTGACCATTGTGAAGAAACTGCAGAGCTTCCTGCTGTAAGCCAGAGTTTAAGTCTAACGTCTGAAGCCCATTGTGAAGAAACTGCAGAGCTTCCTGCTGAAAGACAGAGTTTAAGTCTAACGTCTGAACCCCATTGTGAAGAAACTGCACAGCGTCTTGCTGTAAGCCAGAGTTTAAGTCTAAAGTCTGAACCCCATTGTGAAGAAACTGCACAGCTTCTTACTGTAAGCCAGAGTTTAAGTCTAACGTCTGAACCCCATTGTGAAGAAACTGCACAGCTTATTGCTGTAAGCCAGAGTTCAAGTCTAACGGATGAACCCCACTGTGAAGAAACTCCACAGCTTCTTGCTGTAAGCCAGAGTTTCAGTCTAACGTATGAACCCCAGTGTGAAGAAACTGCAGAGTTTCCTGCTGTAAGCCAGAGTTTAGATCTAACGTCTGACCATTGTGAAGGAACTGCAGAGCTTCCTGCTGGAAGCCATAGTTCAAGTCTAACGTCTGAACCCCATTGTGAAGAAACTGCAGAGCTTCCTGCTGAAAGCCAGAGTTTATGTCTAACGTCTGAACCCCATTGTGAAGAAACTACACGGCTTCTTGCTGTAAGCCAGAAGTTCAGTCTAACGTCTAAACCCCAGTGTGAAGAAATTGCAGAGCTTCCTGTTGTAAGCCAGAGTTTAAGTCTAACGTCTGAACCTCATTGTGAAGAAACTGCACGGCTTCTTGCTGTAAGCCAGAAGTTCAGTCTAACGTCTGAACCCTAGTGGGAAGAAATTGCAGAGCTTCCTGCTGTAAGCCAGAGTTTAAGACGTCTGAACCCCATTGTGAAGAAACTGCAGAGCTTCTTGCTGTAAGCCAGAGTTTAAGTCTAACGTCTGAACCCCAGTGTGAAGAAATTGCAGAGCTCCCTGCTGTAAGCCAGAGTTTAAGTTTAACATCTGAACCCCATTGTGATGAAACTGCAGAGCTTCCTGCTGTAAGCCAGAGTTTAAGTCTAACGTCTGAACCACATTGTGAAGAAACTACAGAGCTTTCCTGCTGTAAGCCCGAGTTTAAGACGTCTGAACCCCATTGTGAAGAAACTGCAGAGCTTCTTGCTGTGAGCCAGAGTTTAAGTCTAACGTCTGAACCCCATTGTGAAGAAACTGCAGAGCTTCCTGCTGTAAGCCAGAGTTTAAGTCTAACGTCTGAACCCCAGTGTGAAAAAACTAGAGAGCTTCTTGCTGTAAGCCAGAGTTTAAGTCTAACGTCTGAACCTCATTGTCAAGAAACTGCACAGCTTCTTGCTGTAAGCCAGAGTTTAAGTCTAACGTATGAACCCCATTGCGAAGAACTTTTACAGCTTCTTGCTGTAAGCCAGAGTTTAAGTCTAACGTCTGAACCCAGTTGTTGGGGTGCTGGAAGGAATTTGCTTCTGTGTGAACTGAAATTATTTCCGACCAACGAGTTCGCAACGATCAAGTTTATTATTAAGCTGTATATATTTTTTTGGAATTGCTGCAAAATTCCAGAGGGAAATTTTAGGTTTATTACTCCCACACACCGTTGTAGTGAAATACATTTGATCGTGTCGTATCGATTCATTTTGTAATCACAACTTCCATGATTGTGGTTACCTATTCCATCGTTATTTATACAAACTTGAGTAATTTGATATTTCCTCCTAACTGAGAAATATTATAAAATTGAGTCATGATATTTTATAAGCGAGAATACGCATATCTTGTCTGCCGTCATGGGTTTCATTTGTTTATGTTTGACCCACATCACAAGCCAAGAAATGTAGTGTCGATAAAGAGAGAATGCAAAATAATGAGATGAAAGTGGTTTTGTTTCAAGTCTCCTCCATCTTTTTGATCCGAACAAAATATTAATATTTTACGTAACGATTTATCTGAAACAAACTTATATGAATGAAAACGACTCTCCACAATATAAATGTTATCAATATTAACAAGATTATATGAGGTATTACAAATTTAACATACAACCAATGCATGATCTTCCGCCGGCTCAGACACATCACTTGACTCCCTACAAAAACAAAAAAAAAACTCGTCAACATATCCGGATACTCAAGCAAATTCAGATGGTTTAACAACTATTTCGCTGGAGTTGGGAAACAGGTTTTTGAAGAGGTAGCCCAGAAAGCTTATCAAGGATTACAGAGCGACGCAACAAAAACATGGAGCCCAAAAGCTAACGATGGAGACAGCGACCAAGAAGCAAACGTCAAACGAAAACCAAAGCAAGTATCGCAACACGAAGTAAAACGGGCTGTATTTGCCTTGAGGAACACAAATTCTACAGGAATAGATGGTTTCGCCCTACAACATCTGAAAAACAGCCTTAAAGTTACCTTGCCTTATATCAGCACACCTATTAATACCTCCATAGCAAGTGAAACTTTTCCAGAGATCTGGAAGCATGCAATTATAAAAGCAATTCATGAATCTGGGGATAAGAATGAACCATCCAACTTTAGACCGATCCGTCTTCTGCCTGTCCTATCCAATTGATTGATTACCGATCAGTCTTTTGCCTGTCCTATCCAATTGATTGACTACCTCGAATCAAACAAGCTGTCCAATGCCTGCCAGTATGCTTATCGGCGAAAATTGTCAACAGAAGACACACTTATGAGCATCACTGAAGTTCTGTATAAAAACTTTGATGAGTGGCAGATTTCTCTGCTGGTATTGCTAGACTTATCGAAAGCATTCGACAGTGTAAGTCAAGTAATTTTTTTTGGGCAAGCTCCGTAACATCGGAATTGACCCTACTTGACTCGAAAGTTATCTGATGAATGGACAACAATCAGTTAAACTCGATGACGCAACTATGTTAAATTCGACCATAGTTGCCTGTGGGGTCCCTCAAGGTTCGATGCTTGGCCCTTTGTTTTTCCTGTTTTTTGTAACTGACATCGGCTGTAAATTACAAAAAAAAACAAGTGAAATGGTAAGATATGCCGATGATTTTCAAATATGGCATTCCGGAAAACCGTCAGATCTGAATGCTCTGAAAGACGACGCTGAGACAGCCGTAACTAATCTGAAATCTTGGTATGATTAAAATGGATTCAACTTCAACTCTGAAAAAAAATATATTGTATCTTGGTCGTATCGAACTCGAAAAGAAAACAGTTCCAATAAATTATCTATCAAGATAGGCAAATCTGATATTCCTGTTGAAGATAAAGTTATAAGTCTGGTAGTAGGGTTTGATCCAGATATTTCCTTCAAACACCACGTAACTACTTTGTGTTCCAAGCTGAATGGAACACTTTAGTTCGTACACTCCGCAAAAAAAGAATTATATTTCAAATCAAGATTCTTGATTGTACACGCTTTAGTATTTTCTCGCATCAACTACTGTCTTTCAATTTGGGGGAAATGCACCAAAACTCAAAGAGGGGAAGTGCAACGCTGTATACAATTTGTGGCAAGAATAACTTGCGATGGTAACCACAGAAAACGAGACCACGTAAGTCCTCTCCTCGAAAAATTACAGAGGCTCAATGTCGACAACCAAACTGGCACTCCATAAGTCGATCAGAATTCATAAAGATCTTCCACAAAAACACTCACCCGGCAGCCAAAGGCACATATATTCTCAAGGTGAAAAAAAACAATCGATTCACATGAAGTACTGATACTCTGCACGTTGAACAGAGGAAAACAGAAACTGCCTGTAGAGCTTTTACGATCACAGGACCAAAATCCTGGAACAACCTCCCAACAAGCCTCAAGAATTTTAAATCCAACACGTCCTTCGAGATTAATGAACATCTATTGACCGATCAATTCAAAACCGTACCTTTCCCCACAAACACAAGGCAGATGCATATAATCAGTAACCAGAAGATGCATTCTGTTCTTCAGCATGTCCGAAACCACCCCCACCATAACTCTCAACGTTGAGACACCATCAAATCGTTTTACTTTGACGTTACATATTGTTTCTATGTTGCTAACGATCACAATTGTCTTTGCCAATTACCATAAGTGTTAACTAGCGTTTTGTCTATTTCAATGTTTCAAATGTTTCAATAGTTTTAGTATAATTAAAATACGAACTCAGTCTTTTCGAGGAATGATATTCAGCTTCTAACTCTGACAAAGGTTAAGTCGATTTTAATATAATTCATTGAACTATTTCTAACAATTATCGTACCATTTTTTGGTGATACAATCATTGCCTTATAAGCTAGTATTTTGCTTGTCTTCTATAACAGAAGTATATTCATCCGACTTGTTTACTCCAGCATGTTTTTATTCTGATTGTCAATCGTTTAATCATTTCCTAGCGATCATGAACTTTGTATATTGTATATTCAGTTGCTTGGTATTTATTTTATGTATAACTTTTTTTATAACTTATGTCGCATATTCACCCCTTCATTATTCATACAATGGTTTAGACACATCTTTTCAATATGTTAGCGCTTTTCGATTTCCTAACTCTATATTTGATTCATATTTTCTGTATAATTCACGTCGTTCATCCACATCTTTGTCATCGTACAATAATGTAGACTTCTCTTTACAATATGTTAGCACATTTCAATGTCCCAACCCCATGTTCTCGGGACTCTAACCACGTGCATGCGTGATTTTCCACCCCATATACTTGTTATTTTCCACACCCATATATTTTGTTATTTATCCAACCCAAGTATTTCTTATTTTTAAACCCCGCGTGCCCCTGGTTTTCCCAACGCTATGTAGTCGGAATTAATTTGTCCTAATAGACAATTTCTGTATGTGCACAGATGATACTATTGTAAATAATATTTCCGCTCCTTGTAATCCGAACCGCCGGCCCCTAGAGATGAGCTGTGACGAATGCAAATTGAACTCTCGTTTTCGTTAATTCAAAAAGCGTAGTTAATAATGAAGTTTCATGTCTTTCTGTTTAAGAACTTACTTATTTTCTAAAAATTGAAAACCCATTGCCAGACGATGGAATTAAACGATTTATTAATAATAATGATGAAACGATTGCTGCACACTTATTACGTCAACACTATAATCGATTTCAAGCGAATATTGTGATGAGAAACGAACATCATAGAACTTTATTCTTAATGCCTTCAGGAAGTAGTTGAATTATAGACGTCGGATATCTTCGTCTGAATTTGATGAGTTTGTTGGTCGCAATCGCAATCGCAATCGAACGGTGCTGTGTAAAATCGTCCTGCTAATATTAAAGCTACACAATTCGACGGGGGGATCCAACTTCCGAGCCGACTTATCAAATGAAACACTCTGAGATATTGCACGTTATAGCCGGTTTGATGTTCTACATAACTGAACCTGATTCGTGTGACAATGAACAGGGTTTCACGGGTTACCCATGAAGCTCATTGATCAAAAATAATGTTAGTCTTCAAGATTGTGAGTATTCTTATTCTGATCACTCAGATAAACCTTGTGTGGGGGGTTCCTGTCCGACAGAGCCATATTATGCTATTCAGAGTGTGGACTGAATCATTCTTTTGATGGAGGCCCCGGTCTTATTGGAGGCTGGATTATGGACGCATAATTTAATTTGCATTTTTCAAGGAAGTTCCCATTCAGAAAACTGCCTCTGCGGACTCCAATTCCTCGGTGCACAGTGACTGCTATTGCGACTAGGCCGCCACTGCAGACTCCATTTCCTCAGTGCACAGTGACTGCTATTGCGGCAAGGCCGTCACTGCAGACTCCATTCCCTCAGTGCATAGTGACTGCTATTGCGTCCGGACCCTGCCTGACGGCCGACGCAGAGCCCCAGTGTCGTGAGACGGACTAAAGCACTAAACAGGGCTCGGTGCATTCTGAAAAAGGAGAAACAAATTCAATTTGCGAAGATGAACGTACTCTAAGCCAACGTGATCTAAATCAGGTGTTTTAAATGAAGATTCCACATCATCTCTTGGGATGTGGCGTTGGATATAATGTACATGCTACTGCACATTTTTTAAATAAAAGTTTACTTATCATACAACGCACAGATATA
>SDVV010020582.1:0-13294 GCA_016164225.1 Gammarus roeselii | reverse complement strand
TTACTTTTACATAATTTCGACATGTATTAGCTGACACGCTGCGTGTCGAATTGCAATATGAATGGTTCCTAAAACGATTCTTGAATTTTTTTCCCTGAAGCGTTTAATTGATTCAGAAGCCATTCATTCAGCATCTTCTAGATCAACACGAATGTTTTCTCCTATGCAAGTACCAGCTTACTGCTCTGATTCGGCACCGATCATTTTTGTTTCTGATCTTTTAGCTACTGTTTATCTAGTATCGACATTTCTCTGCACAGCAGCTTGGCATTGGTAGCGAATATTCATTCCCACAGCTGCAACGCCAGTTGAAAAGCAACAGGTTTCCTTCCATGAAACGCGTTTTCCAAAAAGAAAGCAATTGGTATCGAAACTCTCATTGGATCATGTAATATGCAGGACGACGCTTCTTGGGGATCAATTCCTTCCAACAAAACAACATGACGATTGACAAGACAAAGCAGTAAAACATTATGGACAGGAAAAATAACTCAAATTCAAAATTTGAGACTCAAATAATTTTTGAATAATTTTAATATATTGAAATGAGCTTGGAAGAAGTTAGCGAATCGCTCATTGTGTTTGTTCTTGTTGAAGTGGGTGGCTAACTCCAAGGAATGTTTCCTCATACTTTTATCACTATCGGTGGGCAGGTTATAAACTACAGTCAGAATGTGCGGGCGAAAACGAAATTAACTTATAAGCCACATAATAGTTGACTGGATATTTTAGAGGTACAACCATAATTTATTATGCACTAAACGGAGTAAATCTGTTAATGTTTTATCTTGATTTGATTTTAAGTGAAGAAAAATCTTATTTTATATTATTTATATATATTCCATTAATTTATAGTTCTTCCTCGTGGCGCTCATACGCCTAGGCTCACTCATGCGATAGCCAGACTCAATTAGCTTAGATAATATGACCCGCCATCAAGTTGATAAAATGGGAAGTAAACATAGGTCATATTTACCTATCTCAATGGATGTTCTATGGGCTATAGAAGTGACGTGGGTTCATTTGTGACCGAACAGTTGCTATTATAACTACGAAAAACGCTTTCTAGAGTCACTTTTGGGTGGATTGGGGCGGAGAGTAGCGCAATGCTGCTACCTTTGACTCACCAGGGAAGGTGGGCGGAGCCTAACGGGGTACGCGAAGGCGGGGCAACGCGAAGGAAGTGGTTTTTAGCAACCGGACAGATGGATCCCTTTCGGATTATCCGATTACTAATAGGTTATATATTTTTATTTTCATAAAGGTATTAGCATTTCAATGTTGGGTAATTGTAGTGTAACTTCGTTGCATGTCATGTTGCATATATGCTTTTTTTCAATGCTGGATCTTCTGAATGCTTTTGGGGTAATGACAACATACATTTTATAATATAAAGTTTACTGATAATATTTTACATGCTGTATTAAAGGTTAATACTCCACACGTATTCTTCTTGTACAAATGTTGATGACCGGACACGTTCATAATGAATTTTTCCATCTTGGTATCATTTCTACGACGTACACTATTGATCAATTTACATGTGGCATAGATTCAATTTGATTCATGTTTTTTTCTGCGATTGTTTCTTATCAGTACCCCTTCGCTCTGTTTATTTACTCCTGCAGTAACTCCTTCTATCGTTTTTCTTTATCGCCCACATACAAAAATGATGTCATACAACAGGTAACTGAAACAATCCTTCAATAGTATTTTCAATATGTAAATTTCTGATGGGGCGCGGTTGAGGAAACCCCTAGGCAAAAAGTTGGATGCGCTTCTGGAAAATAAGGTGAGATTGCTCTTACCTATTCTTTGTCCTATAAATTACTTCCGTATCATGTTTGCTATGTTTGAGTGTATGTTTTGTTACATATTTATGTCTGGATTTTAATTCAATATATTTTTCTGTACATATATGTTTGCATTCTTATCTAGTTGTGGTATATTTGACTCATTTGAAGGTTATTGGTGGAGTTTTTTAGCTGTGGGATGCTTGATACCAGCTTGATAGTGAGTATAGGCTATGTTTTGAGTTTTCCATCTATTTATTTCATATGTATATAATATATATAGGAATAGTATGGTTTATTTGTTTGGCAGTTTGCGGGTCAATGTATATTTTTCTTAGGATGCTGTAGCTTTGTTACGAGATTCTGTATAATCCATAATGCATTATACAGTTTTGAAACAGATATATCGGTATTCCATTGACTCGATGTTCCAATAGCGAGAGTAGTTGAACGATATGGATTTATTGTAAATTATTATTTTATGTTATGTACACATAGTAATGGTCAGTAGAATTATGTTGAATTTATATTGTTTACGGAACTTTGAATAGTTATCTCATACAGTTATAGTAATTAAGGCTATTTCAGGTTTGCATCATCCACATTATTTCAGGCATAAATGGTCGGTTATTGCATCATTCTTCTTGCATTGTTATATTTCGTGAGTTTTAGTACGTGTCCTTCAGTTTTGTTTGTTCTCTGTATATTTTCTATCTTCGATGCAAAGTATTGGCAATTTTATATAATTTTAGGATATATTACGTTTGTATCTGTAATGTAAAACATTATTTCAGGTCTAAATAGTTACAAGTTGTACATTTTTAGTGTTTTATATTTTTTTTTACATACTGGCACAATGTTTGATGTGGATATTTTATATATGGAACAGTCGATTTGTTACAAAATTGGTCTTGCTGTTAGGTTAGTATATGTTTATTCTAGGACCATTATGCAATACTTAGGAAGAGTTAGAGGACACACATAGGCACAAACTCGTTGTGTTTATGCCTATTCTTGTAAGTAGACCGATTTACTATGACGGATACCCACTGTATTACAATTTTTAACGTGAATTAGAGCAGAGTAGAGCATCTTATTTAGGTATTTTTTATAGTTTATATTGTTGTTATTTATTTTTATTTTCCACGATAATCATAAGAATGTATGTTTAAGAGGTGTAAGTCCGTACTGCATCTCTGTGGATGTTTGTAATTGAACCCTAGCACGCGTATAGTTTAACGTTTTAGAAGACGATTTACTGGATGGTGGGGTTCTTGGTGTAGAGGTGGCTTACACTATTTGGGGGTCAATTGGACTCCAAGTTTAACGTGATTTGGAAAGTTCTTGTGGACGTCGGTCTTAAGTTGCATGGATTTGTTAGAGAGGTTATCCGACAAGCTGCTATTCGTTGTAGTGATTTACTTAAATCATCAGTGAACAGAAGCCCAGCTTTTTGAGGCCACACTCATTAAGACTCATGCCAGCCCCATTCTTGACCACTGTACCTGTGTATAGATTTTTGGTTATATCCAGGATGTGACTTTGCTTGATGTTGTTCAGAGATGACGGACTAAACAGATGCAGGGCACGTCCGTGGTATTGTATCGTGTCTGGGTGTTACCTCTAACTTTGTTATAAATCAGTGGTAGATTGCTGAGAAGTGACCTAGTAAAGCATTATAGATTTCGTTGTTACGACACAGTTGGGCTTGGATTTTGTCCTGCTAGAGACGTAGCATAAGTTAGGTCTAGGAATTTGTTATAGATTTGAACAGGTATAGAGGTAAAAATAACAATATTCACATAACTCAGTGTTAAATGTCAGATATTTATTGATATGCCTTATATGTGAGTATGTGGCACACACATGCCATTTACACATGCACGTACGTGTACAGCTCTACAGACGTACATACTCACATTCATGCATACACTTGATCGTCAAGGCGAGCGATGATAGGCCTAAAGATTTGCAAAAAGCCTGCACTTGCATTATAATTGCGAGCTGTATGGCGTGATTAGAGTCAGTGTTACGTGGAGAACAAGAGGAGACGTACGGATCATTCTTAAATAAACAACAATGAATGTTCAAGTGACAAAAATTAATTCACGCGTTTGGAAAAAGAAATCTCCGAAGATGATATGAGTCGGATAAAACAAATATTGACTAATGTTGAAAATATCAATTATCTCAAAATGGGTATAACAAGAATCAAAAGAGTGGGAGCTAACATTCATGTATGGATGAAGGAAAAGGGGAATCGGCTTTGGGTAACTAATGTCGACGGGTTACACTCGTATGTAACAAAGTTCAAGGGAAATAAGAATGCAGCTCTCGAAATTGATATGATCCGAGTGGAAAATCATCATTACTTTAATAAAACTGAGGTGTTGGAAAACGGATTTTACATAAGAACCAAAGAAAATCTGGAACGTATGCAACAATTCTTCATTGATGATGAACAGAATGACATTGAATTTGAGAAGATTCGAATAACTAAGGTTCAAGAAGAAGAAGAACTACATTTGTGGACTCAAGATCACGGAACAGCCTTTGGTATTTGCAACAAAGATATGCTGGATTATATGATAGATTTTGAGAGTAAATGAAACATCGTGATGATGGGTATGGATGGTTGTACGAGCCCTGCTGTGATCGAAAAAACGAGTTGGACGTCATTGATGATGTCAGCACGATCTGTAATAAATACTGATAAAAAACTAATACAACTATGTAAATCCTAAATCATTTGCTTATAATATTATGCCTGATCTAGATATATTTCTATGAAAACCAATAAAAACATATAACAACAATTATAAAAAAGCTAAATAATATTCTCTACTCTACGCCAACCGCCAATGATTGACTATTATATTCGGTGTATCCAACCACACCCAGATGATAAATCCTACTCCAATATCCTACGGGATCTGGTTCATGACTAAGATCATATACTAACATATAAGGCATACCAAAAAATATCTGACGTTTAACACTGAGTTGATGCGACTAATGTTATTTTTGCTACGATATCTGATCAAATCTATAACAAATTCCTAGGCCTAACTTATGCTATGCCTCTAGCAGGACAAAATCCAAGCCCCACTGTGTCGTTACAACAAACTCTATAATGCTTTATTTGGTCACTTCTCAGCAATGTACCATTGATATATAACCGATTTAGAGGTAACACCCAGACACGATACAATACCTCGTACGAGCCATGCATGTGTTTAGTCCCTCATCTCTGAACAACATCGAACAAAGTCACCTCCTGGATATAACCAAGAATCTATACACAGGTACAGTGGTCATGAATGGGGTTGACATGAGTCTCAAAGAGTGTGGCTATTAAAAGGTGGGCTTTTGTTCACTGATGACCTAAGTGAATCACTACAAAGAATAGCAGTTTGTCGGATAACCTCTCTAACAAATCCATGCAACTTAAGACCGACGTCCACAAGAACTTTAGAAATAACGTTGAACTTGGACGAAGTCCAAATGACCGCCCAAGATTGTAAACCACATCTACACCAGGACCCCCACCATTCAGTAAATCGTCTTCTAAAACGTTAAACTACACGCTTGCTAGGGTTCACTTACAAAATTCCACAGAGATGCAGTACGGACTTACACCTCATAAACATACTTTCCTATAATTATCGTGAAAAAAAGATACACCAATAGTAACAACTATAAGAAATAGCTAAATAAGATGCTCTACTCTGCCCTAACCGACATTAAAATTGTGATGCACTGGGTATACGTCACAGTAAACTGGTCAACTTACACGAATAGGCATAAACACAACGAGCTTTTGCCGATGGAAGTCCTTAAACTCCTCTTAAACATTGATGTATGGTCCTACAATAAACATACAATAAGCTAACTGTACGAACAAATTTGTAACAAATCGACTGTTCTATATATAAAATATCCACGTCGAACATTGTGCCAGGATGTAAAAATATGTATAAAACACTGAAATTAAATAACATGTAACTAATTAGACCTGAAATATTGTTCTACATTAAAGATACTAACGTAATATATCTTAAAATTGTATAAAATTTCCGATTCCTTGCATCAAAGATGGAAACAATACAGAGAATATACAAAACTGAAAGACCCGTACTAAAACTCACGAAATTTGCCAAAGCAAGAAGAATGATGCAATAACCGACCAAATTATGCCTGAAATAGCTTAGATGCAAACCTAAAATAGCATAAATTCCTATAACTGTATGAGATAACTATTCAAAATTCCAAAAACAATACAATTTCAACATAAATCAACCGATCATTACTAAGTATGCATAAGATAATATAATAACTTACAATAAATCCATATCGTTCAGCTACTCTCGCTATTGGAACATTGCGTCAATGGAATACCGATATATCTGTTTCCAGATGGGATAATGCGTTATGGAGTATACAGAATCTCGGAACGAAGCTACAGCATCCTAAGAAATAATATACACTAACCCGCAAACTGCCACACAAATAAACCATACTATTCTTATAGATATTATATACATATGAAATGAATAGATGGAAAACCAAAACATAGCCTATATTCAATCCCACTGCTAAAGAACTCCAGCGCTAAAAAACTCCCACCCCTAGAAAACTCCCACCGCTAAAAAACTCCACCAAACAACCTCCGAATGAGTCAAATATACCACAACTAGATATGAATACAAACATACATGAACAGGAAAAATACATAGAAATATAGTCCAGACATAAATATATAACAAAACATCCACTCAAACATAGCAAACATGATACGGAAATAAATTATAAGACAAAGAATAGGTAAAAGCAATCTCACCTAATTTTCCAGGAGCGCATCCAGCTTTTTGCCAAGGGGTGTCCTCAACCGCACCCCACCAGTATTTTACATATTGAAAATACTATTGAAGGATTGTTTCAGTCACCTGTTATATGGCATCATTTTTCTATGTTTGCGATAGAGAAAAACGACCGAAGGAGTTACTGAAGGAGTAACTAACAGAGCGAAGGGGTACTGATGAAAAACAATCGTAGAAAATAACAAGAATCAAATTGAATCAATGCCACATGTAAATTGATCGATAGCGTACGTCGTTGAAATGATACCAAGGTTGAAAAATTCATTATGAAGTTGTCCGGACATCAACATTCGAGCAAAAAGAATATGTTTGGAGTATCAATTTTCAATACAGCATGTAAATTATTATCAATAACTTTATCTTATAAATGTATGATTGTCATTACCCCAAAAACATTCAGAGGATCCAGCATTAAAAAAATGCATTCATGCAACATGACATGCATACCCAACATTGAAATGCTAATACCTATATGAAAATATAAAACCCAATTACTAACTATAAACATTTATAAGCTAACCATCTGTCCGGTTGCTATAATCAGTTCGTTCGCGCCCCCCCGTCTTCGCCCGTTAGGCTCCGCCCACCTTCGCTGGTGAGTCAAGGTTGCAGCATTGCGCTACATTTCGCCCCTACACACCCAAAAGTGACTCTAGAAAACGGTTCTTAGTGCAATATCTACTACTCCTAACTGCACCACCACTCTACAAACACCACACCAGACCGGCCTTATTACTTTCCACACATCACACCAGACCGGAACCATTACTCTCCACACACCACACCAGACCGGCCCCGTTACTCTCCAAATACCAAACCAGACCGGCACCATTACTCTACACACACCACACCAGACCAGCACCATTACTCTCCATACACCACACCAGACCGGCACCATTACTCTCCACACACCACACCAGACCGGCACCATTACTCTCCGCGAACCACACCAGACCGGCACCATTACTCTCACACCACACCAGACCGCACCATTACTCTCCACACACCACACCAAACAGGCACCATTACTCTCCACACCGCACCAGACGGGCACCACTACTCTCAACACACAACACCAGGCCAGCACCATTACTCTCCACACACCACACCAGACCAGCCCCATTACTCTGCACACATCACACCAGACCGGCACTATTACTCTCCACAAACCACAACAAACCGGCACCATTACTCTCTACACATAACACCAGACCGGCACCATTACTTTCCTCAAGCCACACCAGACCGGCACTATTACTCTCCGCACACCACACCAGACCGGCACCATTACTCTTCACACATCACACTTGACCGGTACTATTAAACTCCACACACCACACCAGACAGACATCATTACTCTCCACACACCACACCAGACCGGCCCCATTACTCTCCACATACTATAACAGACCGACACCACCACTCTCCATACACCACATCATTACTCTCCACATACCACACCAGATAATATATTCTTACCAAAATCCCAGAATGAGCCACCAAACAATATTTCAGACCAAATCCCTTTCTTCTGGAGCATCAGAAAACGGCTTGCCGGCTGTAGTCTGCTACTGTACAGCCATGTCGTGAGATGGTAGCTTGGCTGTACAAGCTAAGAGCTAATCAGGTCCTGTCTGTCTGTGCAAGCCTCAATGAACGAAGAACATTCCGTAAAAAATATTTTCGTTAGCGTTTTATATTGGTTAAAGTCGGTAATCTTTGAATTATACTTTGGTAAGACTTTGCAGGGTAGCATAAGTGGTAATGGAACCAGGCGAAAACCTCGTACCTCTGCTACGTTTAGGTGCTCAATAACTTTCAAATTCAATCTGGGTCACTTTCAGTCATCTCCGAAGCGATGTTAGGCCAACACTCTCCACTCGTGTTATAATATGAAAATATAATAATCCATGGAATCATAAAGAAAAATAAACAATGTTTCTCATGTTGAACATCAGAAAATTATTCTCACAACGACTTCATACATCGGAAACTGAACCCAAACGCTCTTTTAGGCAAGCGTTGATACAGGACAGTTTCTAGTGTTAGTAGGGGAAACTGTACAGTCGCGGATGCATGCGAGAACTTTTTCCTCTCTTTGTTTTGGGTTGTAGCAAGAAACCTGGCTAAGTGAAGCGCTGTTATGTGGGGCCCCGTTATGTGGGACCCCGTTATGTGGGGCCTCGTTATGTGGGGCCTCGTTATGGGGGCTACATGCGACAGAATGATGAACTCTTCAAGCGTTAGACCGTTAGGCCGCCACTCGGTAGTTCATTTCCATATTCAAAGCTATTCACAATAGAACTCAAACGAATAACGGTTCTTGAGGTATTCACTGTTCTCAATTTATTATGGAAGGGGCATCAGGCTGATACGAAAATTATTTCGAGGCTGCATTCATAAATCATTAGGGCTAATGGAACACTTGGGACGAAGCTGAAGAGGAAGATAAAATTCTCGTCGTATTATGTATTGAGCAACTTCTATTACCGGAAAGTAAATAGAAAATGGTCCGTTTATTCAGCTACAATCATCGATCGATATACTGAGCTGAGATAAACCATCCTGAGAAATTGTGATAATCTTGCGACCTCATTGTTACTTGGCAACAATTGTTTACCCATTCAGGGTTACGGTTTTAGTCTCAGAGGCTCTGATTCAAGCGGCCTGGGACGTCCGCTCGTTAAATGAGTCGTCATGAGTCAACCTGGTACATTATGCCTGAATAAATGAGTCGTAATGAGTCAGACTGGTCCATTATGGCTGAATAAATGAGTCGTTATGAGTCAGCCTGGTCCATTATGCCTGAATAAATGAGTAATTATGAGTCAGCCTGGTCAATTATGCCTGAATAAATGAGGCGTTATGAGTCAGCCTGGTCCATTATGCCTGAATAAATGAGGCGTTATGAGTCAGCCTGGTCCATTATGCCTGAATAAATGTATCGTTATGAGACAGTCTTGTCCATTATGCCGGATTGTAAGCACTGATGAAGCGTTGAGTGTGTTCAGGGAATTTATCATCTAGTTTGTAAAGCATAAAATTGGTTATTGACGTCGTATTCTTTCCATCTCTGCTGTGCAAGTGGGGTTGGAACCTATCAATAAATAACCTCTGAAAAAAAGAGATCAGAGTTAACGGCAAAATTGACTCATGCCCATTAACAGCTCAGGGTGTGAAGAATAATTATTGAAGGGGTAATATGGCAGAAGATGCTGGCGCTGTCCCAGAGAATTTAATATTTTTGCAAGACAACAAAAACGCACGTTAGGCAAGTTATTTTGAATGTGAAATATAGTCACTGTTTTCAAAATTGTAAACGACATCCCATGTTCATTTTTTTTTACATTATATCAAATTATAACCATCGTTCGAATGATGTGTTCTGAAACGGTTCTATGCGGCGACATTGCCTCTCTCCCTTTATATCACTGTTAACATTGAGCTGTGCAGAATGTTGCCTATCTCCTTTTATATCACAGTTAACATCGAGCTGTGCAGAGTGTTGCCTCTCTCCTTTTATATCACTGTTAACATTGAACTGTGCAGAATGTTGCCTCTCTCCTTTTATATCACTGTTAACATCGAGCTGTGCAGAATGTTGCCTCTCTCCTTTTATATCACTGTTAACATTGAACTGTGCAGAATGTTGCCTCCCTCCTTTTATATCACTGTTAACATTGAGCTGTGCAGAATGTTGCCTCTCTCCTTTTATATCACTGTTAACATTGAGCTGTGCAGAATGTTGCCTCTCTCCTTTTATATCACTGTTAACATCGAGCTGTGCAGAATGTTGCCTCTCTCCTTTTATATCACTGTTAACATTGAACAGTGCAGAATGTTGCCTCCCTCCTTTTATATCACTGTTAACATTGAGCTGTGCAGAATGTTGCATCTCTCCTTTTATTTTATAGTTAACATTGAGCTGTACAAAATGTTGCCTTTCTCCTTTTATATCACAGTTAACATTGAGCAGTACAGAATGTTGCCTCTCTTCTTTTATATCACAGTTAACATTGAGCTGTACAGAATGTTTCCGATTCCTTTGTTAAAGTTAATTCAAATAAATTTGCCATGTGCTTCAGGTTTTTTAGGTCGTTCGGTCACTGGGAATTGATCTGAAAGCTATCCTTAGATGGCGTTAGGAGCTATATGTCTGCCGATTGGGAACTATGAAGAAAATACTTTTCTTCTGAAAGCTTTCTTTCGATGGCTTTAAGACTTACATGTCTCCAGATAAAGTGTGAATGCATAACGACTTTGTTTTGAAAGCTTTCCTTTGATAGCTCTAGGAGCTCCATGCCTCCAGATTGAGTGTGAAGGCAAAAATACTTTGTTTAGAAAGCATCCTTTAGGTGGCTATAAGAATACCCCCCGTCGGCAGATTAGAAATTACTATGAAATTACTTTCTTATGATTTTTTTTTTTATGGCTTCAGGAACTACTTGTTTGCAGATTGGGTCCGGCTACGATGAGACTTAATTCACTCACGAACTGCCGTGAAGGATTTTCAACCAAATGATATCATCATTGTTGTCTTAATGTTCATCATTGATCATCATCGTTGTGTTTGTGTTCATCATTGCCACTGCCATCCAAATTATATTAGTTTCACTGATATCAGAAAAAAAAACTTATTCAAAAATTTAAGCGAACAACATTCAGCGTTGACTGTTAGTGCCGGCTTATGATTGGGACTATTTCCACTTCTGAAGGCAATTTTGATTTTGGTTTGAGAATATTCTCCTGGAAACTTCCTGTTTAAATTAATTCTTCTATTGAAGAACTTACACGTGTTTCAGAATAACAGCAAAGAAATTATGATGTCGATAGAAATCTTTCATTTTATAAAAATATGGTAAATATACCTGAAACTAAAACAGGGATTCCTCTTAAACAAAACAAGAGTCAGAGGAGTAGCTGATGCATTCATCCCCTCATATTTCAGGTGGTAACGCTGACCAAAACTCTCTGGGCCAGCCTTTTGAAACAAACCACATGTGTTAGGTTTCTCTCGCTAATTAAGGCTTATCTATGTTCTCCAGCTGGGGAGCGGATGAGAGAAGGAAAGAGAATAGAGAAATCGAAAGATTGCAGGATCTGGAAGTGGGGCTTCAAAGTTCTTTTAGGTAGAATGCGTCAAGAGTTTTACAATTTTAGTTTAAATGTGTTCAGTTATTAGCTGGAAGCGGTGTTCGAAAGGTTAGCGTACCACGCTGTAATATTGTATCAACGTGGATGGTGTGCCTGGAAAAAACATATTGCAGACATGTGTTCAAATCCTGGCAATCACACCGTTCACTATAGTTGGCGGGGCGCTGAAGCCTCTCCTGCCCCCTTTTGTGTCGCCTCCCTCAAAGCCACCCTCCATCTTTGAGGGGAACGGCTGGAGTCCTATTCACTAATGCAAATTACAGATCCAGGTCAGCTAAATGTGATCGTTAGTTTGGGTATACAGAGAAGTATTTGGTATTGTGAAGTATCTGACAATTATTTGAACGACGTGATGTTTCAAATAGTATTTTATTAGATAGGGCATATGTGCAAATATCGCTTGATTTACTCCTAGCTAACTTTGTAGTGTGGAAGTGCTCACTTTAGGACGTTTCCGATTTCACTGCCATGTCCCGAAACCGATCAGACATTTTTAAGTACACATTTGGAAAATATGCCATGGCATTGTACTATTTTTTACCCAATCTTTAGAACATCTTCCGACATTTGCAATTAGTTTTGTGTTGCAATGAGCATATTTGATCAAAACGAGAAATATCAGTTTAATTGATCGGATGAGCCCCATTAATACTGTCAATTGTGTCACTCGCTTGCTAAAGTTGAACCGGCTTGTCACATCTAGTCGGTGGTTTATATTTTGTCAGATTGTATTGGAGGACTAAGTTTCAGACAGAAGCCTCTAGCTGCGACGAAAGTTATTCAAAGGTAATAGGTTTGCAAAAAGGAATCGTTTTCACATGTGATGCTATATTAGGAAATTATCTTGACGATATGCCGTGTACTATGAACTAGTGAACCCATCTCACAGCTCCTTATCATCTAATAAAACATATTACTAAGCACCACACATCTCTGACAAACGATGAAAATGAATAAAATTCAGTACCCCAGAGTAGCAATCAGTACGACTTAGTGGAACTCGAAAAACTCGTTACAACTTAGCACTCTTTACTACCACTGCCTTACCAACAATATTTTTACGTTTTGAAGGAAAGAAAGTTTCTTGTCTGACTTATAAATTCCGGTTTGTTTGTGTTTTTTATGTCGATTCTGTAGTGTGCTCACATTGTATTTGAAATAAACAACTCACAGAGGAAGTATATGATAAGACTTATACGATAAGTTGTATGCAAACGATGGGGATAGGAGAAAGACTCGACTAGCAAAGTCGTGAAGCCCCTACTGATAATGCGGAATAAATCTGAACTATCATGAGGTGAGGGTTACAAAATTTCCAGAAATCACCATTTTGAAGAAAATTATGCTCGGAAGTGGTGTCTACTCAACAGTTTTTGTTTCTAAACAAATAATTTGCATGACAAATTCCATATAATAACAACTAGTCTGGGAGAGGCATCCGATACATATGTATACATATTTATATAT
>SDVV010020581.1:0-13294 GCA_016164225.1 Gammarus roeselii | reverse complement strand
GCGTGTAATATTCCCTTCAGCGTTTATATGCGTTCCATAGGTTGTTAGTAACTGTGTGACAATTTTGATTCATATAATAGTACACATTCATACTTAGATACGTGTAATAATTCCTCAGTATTTATGTCCCATGTTTTGTATCTCCTACAGGGTGGGGTTTTGCTCTTCGCTGCTTTCCATTTTTATTTTTTGCTTTTCGCTACACTTCTCATTTTTGCTGTTTATATACACTTTTGTTCCTTTGTGTCTGTTTATCTTAATCATTGATCATGCTCGATTAAGAGTTAACCTATTGACCTGTAACTTTGTTCTTAATTCAAAATAATATTATAAAGTAACCAGTGTAATCATTTGAACCATCGTACTATTAAACTTATATTAACAACCGTAAATTAAATTTTATAACAACCCCTCATAATCGTGTGAATTTAAAATCTCATTTCATCTAAGTGTGTCATCTGTAGCCCGAGTTTAATCAGGTCCAACACACACCTGTGAATTTTCTCTCAGAACTTTGCTGTGTTTACTTATGATGTCCACACAAGTAACCAATTACTAGAAAATTTGGCCCCCCCTATTTCGTAGCCTGCAAATGAGCCGCTAGTACGGCTCTCTAAACTCCTTCCAACATGATATTCTCTTGGTACCCCACTTCAGGGTGACAATCACATCCTAAACACATTTCCTTAAAACAAAAAATATGACGCCTTCTAACCACACCGCCAACAAAAGTAAATCCTGGTGTGCCTGTTACAGAGGGCTGTGCAAGACATGCGCATGTGCCAATAATAACAGAGACTTCATTTCAAGCAAAATCATTAGATACAACCAGGAACAGCAAATCAAAAAAACAATGAACCACTGTACAGCTCAAACACTTCGACGGATGGCTCCCTGCAAAACTCGACACGGGGATGCCCATCCTGTCTCCTTTAAAGTACATCCTTACCTGGTCGTAGATAACCACCCAACACCGCCAAACTCTCCATTATCTCCTGCCCCCCATCTCTCTGAAACTAGTCCCACTAACCCCACCCATCCACCCAATACTGATTCACAAATCCTCCCTTCTACCACATAAGCATTACTCACCTCATTTGAAGCTCCGTTGGAAATGAGACCCAAATCAAATCAAATACTCTCCTCAACCTAAAAATCCCAACAAATAAAACCGGCACCCAAGGAAGCATCCTGTACCAGTTTCTTGTCAAGAAATAGTACTCAGGCCCTCAGAACCGTATTTATTTTAATTTTCTCATATCCAACGGGCTAATGTCCGAGCCCTCAAGCAACTGCATTCTTCATAAAATCAACCTCAATGACTATTGCGCTATGTCTAAAATCATTGAGAGTGCAAATTCTTTCAAATACTACATTATAGTGCTCACGGACTACGCCAAAAATTAAGAAGTAACAAGAATATCCACTTTAATTTTAGCTAAAAACCTAAATGCTAAGGTGTACAATGCAGAACCCCTCAATCTTAAAACAATAGAAGAGAGGCGCCGTTTTGTGAGTCTATGCTACTCCTTGCGGTTCAGATTCATCCCAACAGGCAAGCTACGAGATGAATCCCCTGGTGCCCCACAACGAGCGATTGTTCCATCCTGAGAATGCAAGTTTAAGCAAAGGTGGAATTATCAAAGTTTTCAACACAGTAGCACGTTACGTTCCTACGTGGGTTGAGGTATTGTCACCCCACTACTATAAAAATATCAAAAGCAAGAAGTCGCTACTCGCGTGCCCTCCCTTCTTCTGCTTCCCTCCTTCATACGGCCGCTGTATCGTGTCATCACACTATCACACGTCAGGAAATGACATGTACTCGCAGACAACTCACACCGTAGTAGCGCCCTCTCATCACCCCCAAACTAGAAACTACCAATAATTGACTCCTTATCATCCTCGCACAAACAGCTCCCATGCAGTGCCATCTTACCACACTCATACCATCAGCATCCCATCAGCACCTCCTCATCATCTCCCACAAACTATGTCCAATTGGCTCCTCATCCCCGTAATAACAGCTTACAATCGGCACCCGCGTATTATCCACGCCTTATCTCCCATGTTAATTCAGCGCCCTTCTATTCACCACCCATATCCCTTAAACCACTCCATCACACCAATCGCTATCTTCTCTCCTCCTGCCCTCCTCCTTCACCCTACACTATCCATGCACATCTGTCTAATTATGCTTGCAGAACAGCCCCAGCCCCCCACTTTCACCACCATTCCCTACACTCAGCTCAAACTCAAACTCTACCCATGCCGCTAATCCCTCCCATATATTACCCTCCTCCACCCATTCCTTCCTCTAGCTCCCACTTTCGCTACCATTCTCTAACCTCAGCTCAAACTCCAACTCTACCTATACCACTAATTCTTCCCTTATAACCCCCCTCCACCCATTCCTTCCTCTAGCTCCCACTATCGCACCATTCTCAATCCTTAGCCCAAACTCCAACTCTACCTATCCCGCTAATCCCTCCCATAAATTACCCCCTCCCACCCATTGCTACATCTAGCTTGGGTCAGCCATCCTCACACATGCCTTTCTTCAAACGCCGATCTAAATTTCTTTCCTTTGGTTCTCTCCGGCCACCACTCCTCAAATCCACCCTCATTAACCAAGAACCGGACCGAAAGCAAGGATTTCCCAAACATACACACAATGCTAATCGCGAATAGGCAGCCAGATTCTTAGATAACGTCAGTAAGAGTGTTACTGAAAAGCATATTAAACATCTAAATGAGGGTTGCGTTGCTGGGGCAAAAAAAACAATAAATCGAATGAACGAATGTCAATGCGCGTGACAGAAAACTTGCAACAATGCCCCCAAAAACACCAACATCGACACCATTATCAATGAACTAAGATTAAAGAGACAATCTACACTAGCAGACGGACATTGAATGATGCACGCGGTGAAGGGATCCTTAGTAAAACAAACAGGACTTGATGATGAACATATCTCGAAGATGATAGAAATTAAAGCAATGGAGGAATCCTTCCATTGCATAGAAGATTACAAAGCCTTCACCGATTATCCAAAAAGAGATGATAGATTCCTCCCCGAGATAGAAAAGTATTTTGAAAACAAAGAGTACAATAACAATTTTGGCGATCTAGTCTCTGCAATTCTCAGTAACGCAGTCAAAACACAAATCGCAATCTTAGACGAATCAAAGCCAGAAAACGTCACAAAAATTCTAATTAATCCCACCAACCTATAGGGGGACGATGTTGCCCAATACTCAATATTTGTAGCCAAGAATGATGACCACTATAGTAGTCATGCACCAACCCACCCTCTGAAGCCATGATTCAAACAACAAAATGTTGCAGCAAAGCTAAACAAGCATGTGGAAACAAATGTGCAGTGTTCCAATAGGTATTCCCCCTGGCAATACGACAATGAAACATCCATCTTTGATGAAGATATACTTCTGCAATCATCCCAAAGTGACACCACCTGCCCTGGAAGTAAGAAAAATGACTAGAGCCACAAACTGTTCAAGCAAGGAGCAGCGACCATCCCACAGCAGCCTTAGCTCTAGATAACCATCACAACCTAAATCATACTTTGATTAAACATATAAACGTTAGAAGCATACGAACAGAGATGGGTCGCATAAAAATGATGTTAAAGGATGACTCAATCGACATTTTATGCTTGACTGATACATGACTGGAATCAGATATTATCTAAACTTTCATCCAGATTGAAGGTTTCGATATTTATAGAAAAGATAGAGAAAAGAAAAGAGGTGAAACAGTGATTAATGTGCGAGAAGAATATATCTCTTCTTAAGTAATGCTTAACGACAGTAATGAAGTTGATGGCCTTTGGGTAAAGATACAGGTACGAAAAAACAGATCATTTGTCGTTGGTTCACTTTACAGACCACACAAAGCAAGTGTACAGTCTTTTCAATGCATCGAAGAAAGACTTCGAGAAGCTAACAGGTTAGGAAAGACGCTGTATATTTTGGAAGATTTCAATGATGATCAACTGAAATTTAAATCTAACAATATGAAGCCAATTTCAGACAGTCTCGGGCTGCATCAGCTTATAAAAAGTGCAACAAGAATTACTCCCGAATCCCAAACAGTACTAAATCTGCTCATAAGCAACAATCCGTCTTCCATAGTTACCACAAATGTGGAGCCCAATTTCTTCTCGGACCACCATGAAAAAATTGCACCATGCACATCAAAAAAGAGAAGAAACAACCATACAAAATAACCTGTCGTACAAAAGGAAATTACACCGCGGATAACTTGAGAGCACAACTAGTGGCAAACGCCGAGATTATAAAAACGATACATTGCACAGATAACGTCACAGAGCAAGCCCAAATACTCACAGACTATCTTTTCGTTTGTTTGAACGCTGTGGCGCCAACGGAAACTAAAACAACGAAAAGCATGCCGGTTAAATGGATTACAGAAAAATTAGGAAATGAAATTACTCGTAAAAGACATCTCAAACGCAGAGCAAAACGAAGTATCACTTGGTTAGAATGATTTCAAATTCAAAATAGAAGAGTCAAACGAAAAGTCAGAAGGACTAAAATTGGATATTATCATGAGGAACTAGAACAGTGCAGAAGCAATCATAAAGAAATGTGGAATGCACTGAAAATAATTGTTCCCTACAAGAAAAATATCACCTGGCCTACTTATACGAATCCTCAGGCAACATCAAAAAAGTTCAACAATTGCTTTGAAGGAGTTGGGAAACAAGTTTTTGAAGAAGTAACCCAGGAAGCCGATCAAGGATTACAAAACGACGCAACAGATATAAGGCATCCGAAAGCTTTTCATGGAGACTGTGACCAAACAGCAAATGTCAAATGGAAGCCAAAGCAAGTATCGCAACAAGAAGTAAAACGAGCTGTGTTTGCCATGAAAAACACAAACTCGACAGGAAGAGATGGTTCAGCCCTACAATATCTGAAAGACAGCCTAATAGTTACCTTGCCTTATATCAGCACAGTTATCAACACATCTATAGCAAGTGAAACATTTCCAAGGTCTGGAAGCATGCAATCATAAAAAACAATTCATAAATCGGGGGACAAGAATGAACCATCCACCTTTAGACCAATCTGTCTTCTGCCTGTCCTATCCAAGATTCTAGAAAATGTAATACCTATCCAATTAATTGATTACCTTAAATCAAACAAGCTGTTCAATGACTGTCAATAGCTTATCGGCGTAAATTGTCAACAGAAGACGCACTTATGAGCATCACTGAAGATCTATGTAAAAACATTAATGACGGGTGGATATCTCTGCTGGTATTGCTAGACTTATCGGAAGCACTCGACAGTGTAAGCCACAAAAACAATGGCAAGCTCCGTAACATAGAAAATAGACCCTACTCGGTTTGGAAGTTATCTGACAAATCGGCAAGGATAAGGTAAACTTGATAACGCAACTATGTCAAGTCCAACCACAGTTGCCTTTGGGGTCCCCCAAGGTTCGATACTTGGCCCATTGTTGTTCCTTGTTTTGTAAATGACATCGACTGTAAATAACCAAAAAAAACAAGCACAAATGGTCATGTACGCTGATGATGTCCAAATATTGCTTTCCCGTTAACCGTCAGATCTGAATGCGTTAAAGGACGACGCTGAGACAGCCGTACGTAAATTGAAACTTTGGTATGATAAAAATGGACTCAAGCTCAAGTCAGAAAAAACAAAATGCATCTTGTTCGTCTCGAACTCAAAAAGAAAAGCTGTTCCAATGAATTTCTCTACCAGGATAGGAAAATTTGACATAAGTGTTTAAGACAAAATAATAAGTCTGGGAGTATGGTTTGATCCGATCTTTCCTTCAAACATCACGTAACTACTCTGTGTTCCAAATTAAACGGATTTTTTTTGTTTCTATGCTCTGCAAAATAAGAATTGGATTTTAAATCAAGATTACGGAATGTTCATGCTTCAGTATTTTCTCACATCAACTGCTGTCTTTCAATCTGTGGGAAATGCACCAAAACTCAAAGAGAGAAAGTGCAACGTTGTATAAGCTTGGCGGCAAGAATAACATGCGAGGGTAACCACAGAAAACGAGACCACGTAAGTCCTCTCCTCGAAAAATTAGTGGCTCAATATCGACAACAAACTGGCACTCCATGAGTCGATCAGAATTCATAAAGATCTTCTAGAAAAACATTCACCCGGCAGCCAAAGGCACATATATTTTCGAGGTGAAAAGAACAATCGATTCACAAGAAATAATGATTCTCTGCACGTTGGACACAGGAAAACAGAAACTGCCTGTAGAGATTTTTCGATCACTGGACCAAAATTCTGGAACAACCTCCCAACAAAGCTCAAGAATCTTAAATCTAACACGTCTTTCATGAATAGGCTTAATAAACATCTATTGACCGATCAATTCAAACCCATAACTTTGCCTACAAATTTAAGGTAAATACATTATACCAGTAACCAGAAAATGCATTCTGTTCCTGAACATGTCCGAAAATACCACCACCATAACACTTAATATTGAGCCGCCATCTAATCGTTTATACTCTTACGATACATATGTTTTTTCTGTGTCCCAACTGACCACAATTGCCTATGCCAATTACCCTAGGTGTTAACCTGCGTTTTGTCTACTTCTATTTTTCGAATGTTTCAATCGTTTTAGTATAACTAAAATACGAGCTCGGTCTTTTCGAGGAACGATAGGCAGCTTCCAGCTTCGACAGTTAAACTCGAGCTTAATATAATTCATTGAATTATCCCTACCTATCACCGTACCATTTTAATGATACAATCATTGTCACATAAACGTATTTTCTTCATTATTTTCTACAACAGAAGCATTTTCATCCCACTTTTGTACTCCAGTATTGAAATATTTCGATTGTCAATTATTTAATCATTTCCTAGTGGTCATGAAGTGTAGATATCCAGTGCTATGTGAATTCTTTCTGTATAATTCATATCGTCAATTCACCCCTTCTTTATTCTTACATTTTTTTAGAACCATCTTTACAATATGTTAACGCAATATGTTCGTTTCCCAACCCCATGTTCTCAGGATTTCCTAACCCCATATATTCGCGATTTCCCCAACCCCATGTATTCGTAATTGTCCCAACCCCATGCATTCGCGAATTTCCCACTTGGTGTATTCATGATTGTCCAACCTCATTTATTATTGATTTCCCAAATCCAGGCATTCCTGATTCTTACCTCATAAAAGACGTTCGCTCTTGATCAATGATTATAATATTGAAATTTATAATTTGTTGCATAAAATAAGTACCGGCGGCCCACTAGCAATGAGCTGCGACGAATTCAATTGAACTGTCGTTTACGTTAATCCAAATAGTGTACACGATAATGATGTTTATTGTGTAATATAAAATAAATTGAAACCCAATTGCCAGTCGATGAAAATAAATGATTTAGTAATTAATAATAATAATAACTTCGCCAATTTCGATACCCATTACAACTCACACCCCGTCATCACCGCTCACAGCGCCCTCGAAACATGGCGTGCAAACTGCAAACTTCCCGTAAACTTGTTTATGTTCAGAAAATAGGAGCGAGCTGCAACGTGCTCCTATAGTATTTACTTTTTATGCACTTTTGGTGTGTAATTACAACAATGCGAATATCTAACTTAGGCATCTATTGCACTATTGCTCTGCAATCACTTCAATGCAAATATCCAACTTGGGTACCTACTGCACTATTTGTCTGTAACTACTTCAATGCGAATATCTAACTTAGGCATCTATTGCACTATTGATGTAGAAAACATTCAACATGCTTAACCGGTGAGAAGACATCCCATTGTATTAACATATGTATGTTCCGGTTCGTAAAGAAAGGCCTAGAGCTGGGAGGGTAGAACCCCCCCCCCCCCTCTTATCTCTGGGCATGTCCTGTTGTACATTCCGACGCTGCTTGCTTTTGAATCGTCGGCTATAGGCATGTGAAACGATTGAAGTACCTAACAAATAGCGTTGAAGGTAAATCATTGCGTGCATGAATCGTCGGCTATAGGCATGTGAAATGATTGAAGTACCTAACAAATAGCGTTGAAGGTAAATCATTGCGTGCATGAATGTAAGAATTGAATTAGTTCAGTACATTAGCCAACTTTAATTCAGAGTAAAGTCGTTAAGCCATGGGCGGAGCTAAGTAGTAAGCCATCTGGTCACCAGAGAGCGTCGGTGGTAGCCGAAAGCGTTCGTTACCCGCGTGAGGGAGCCAAGTTAGAGTTGACTGAAATTGTGTTAGGTGCAGTCATGAACCGCTGTCGCTCCGCCCAATGGATAACGAAGTCTCTGCGCTCAGAAATGATATTAAGAACTTCTAGACTAGGGAGATGTTAGTTACGCAGAATACTAGGTAGTTCAGATTAGCATACGTTTAGGTAGAATATCTAGATGAAGTCGATTGTTAGATTATATTTTAGCTACACCATTGACCGTGACTGTATCAACAAACCGATCGCAGCACCAAATTTGGCTGTCACGAGTCTCCAAAATAAGGTAAATGTGTTTCCTATAATCCTCCAGTCGAGATTTTGAAGTGATGGTGTTGTTCATTTCAACTCATGATCCAGTTTGTATAAGATGATTGTCTCATAAGCACTTGAATGAATATAGAAATTTCTATCGTATTGAAACCATTAAATTTGAAACTGACGATATAAAATAAAAAATGTACATGGTCCAAATTCGAATCAATAATATTCACCTAGGGATAAGTGCACTGAAAATTTAATTAACGCTAAAAGATAAATGTTTATAAAGCAACTCATTTTGGACATGTCTGCCATCTTGTGATGGCATTTTGGCTCGTAAATAAATGTAGTAAACAAGCTACTCTAAGAAGCTAAATTGTTTAAATAATACATATGGTTTGTCCTCAGGACAATTTGTGGCTCAATTGTCGCAGGAAGAAGGCCATTGACCATTCGATATGAATTAAAAAGTCTAATTCAAGTTGAATAAGGCCAAGAAATGTGAAGTAGCATCACGGGCAGGTGAAATTATTTAAATGGGACAGAGGTTTGGTCCTCAAAAAAAATGGTGCTTACCATGATGATAAGACAAAGCCATTGATCATCCATTTTGAATGAAAAGGCCATTCAATTTGAATGAGGCCAAGTCAAGGTGAACAGGTCTTATTATTAAAAATAATCAGGCTGAAGTTTTTGAAGTGAACTCATCATAAATGAGCAAGTTTAAGTTAAGTTAGCCGCGATGAGAAGCAATATTATTTAAGTAGGGCAAAAGTTTAATTCTCAAAATAATGTTGTGGATACCATGATAGCATAAAGATGACATCGCAAGTTTATTATAAAGGACAAAGTAAAACTTGATTTAAATTACATTGTTTCATAATTGCAGCAGAGTGACCATTTTCAAGTAGACATTCTTAGGAACTGCGGCAGGGAGTGATTGACAAATAAGGGTGTTATTGTTGCCAGTCTATTCTTGATAGTATTTTTTGAGAATTTTTAATTTGAAAATTAGTTACCAGTTAGAAGATCACGGACAATTTAAAATATTGTCTATTGTATGAAAATGTTAAATAGCCTGCTCGAGTTAATGCACAAGGCGTTGAGGTAAGACTCAAAGGGAAGAATTCAAATAATTTCCTGTGAAATTTAATTGATTTATTTGAATACATCTGAATTTCATAATGGATTGGAATCCAGATTTCAAAGACTATTGACCTTCCGCACCCGCCTGCGAAGCAAAATCACGACGATTAAGAATAAGAATGAGACACGTTGCGACCACACTCCATTCATCGCAGCAGAAAATATGGATAAATTGGATTGTTACCTGACCACTTCAAAAACAAGTTTGGATGACGCGAATACTCTACATAAGCAGATGCGTGAAGTTGCTGATGCGTATGGAAACATTCTACAAGAAGCGAAAACTCAACTAGAGGAAGAAAACGATGAAACACTTGACCCCATATGAAGGTCACCGTAGCAACGGTCAGAAGACTAAAAGGGAATCGCAGCCAGGACCAACTAGTGAATCTGATGCGTCAGTGAGCAATTCTTCCCAAAGAAATGTGAGGATCAAGCTGCCCACTCTAGAGATGCTAGATTTTTCAGGAAATATCTTCGTGTACACATCGTACTGGCAAAGCTTCAGAACTGTCCATGAAAATTGTGACCTGGAACCCTCTGAAAAGTTTCAGTACCTGCAAAGCAAGTTGAAGGGTTCTGATAAATGAGTCCTACCCATTAGCAGTTGCGATGCTGAAGAATTTGTATGGAAACGAGAATCGCAAAAGGATGGCACATCTGGATGCACTGGATGATTTTCCAGCCCATGCTGATTCAATGTCATCTCTACAAGAGTACAGGCACAAGGTGGAAGTAAACCTTTGTCATCTGAAGACAGCAGGAATAGATTTCAGTGACTGCAAGACTGCAAGAACTGTTCCATCGTAATATCGCACAGGATCAGACGCAAACAACCATCGAGGATGAAAGAAGCCTGCAGTAGGGAGAGAGACTCAGATGCTGCATGGAATCTGGCTGATTTCCGAAAAGGACTGATGTCCGAGATCACTAGACTTGAGAACTGCGAGACTGACTTCAAGCCACAGGTAAATGGGAGCCGGAAGCCAAATTATCAAGGAAGTTCAAGAAACAGTTCAAATAGTCAGCATTCCAGAACATCCGACGGAAACACCCGATGACCTCAGTCAACTATGGGATCTTTCTAAGTAGGAACATCTGGATAAACATTCTGTGGTGAAGATCATTCACTTGATCGCTGTGCAAGATATGAGACCAATGAAGAAAGCAAAGATATGGTATCTGAGTTGAGATTGTGCTTCAAATATCTGAAGTCAGGTCACCGTTCTGCTGAGTGCCCTGGGACAGCACCAATCTGTAAGAATTGTAAAATCACCGGGCATCACGGTGCACTCTGCCTCAAAAGATGCAAGGGTCGATGAAATGAAGGTAAGCCATCAGCAAGCAATGCAAGGTCTACAGCGGCAGTAGCTACCAGCTCTGCAGGAAACACTCCCACTAGTATAGCTACAGTGAACGCACTAGCAGCTGGATGTGGTAAGGCCACCCTACCCACAGCCATGGTTAGTTTGAAAACAAATGATGGTACAAAACTTGTCCGTGCTTTGTTTGATCAGGGGGCTCAGAGATCCTTCAGCTAGAGGGAATCCTGATGAATGATGACACAACATGTCGACACACCACTCTGACAACTGATGGTTTCAACAGCAAAGGAACTGAAGCACAGTATGACATAAAGAAGGTCATCATAGAAGTGTCCACACATGGGAACATTTCCATGGATGTGATAGTTGTTGACACATTAGCAGGAAGACTTGACATGAGTGGAGTCAGTGAACTAGCCACTCGCCTAAAAACTAAGGGACGTAACTTGGCTGACAAGCTTGAAAATACAGCCCACTACCCTGTTGATATGCTCATTGAAGCAAATAACTACTATAACTTTGTTTCTTTCTGAGAAATAGAATGAAGGAATAACAATAATATCATCAAAGTTAGGAAACCTTCTATCAGGTCCCATAAAGGAAATTCAAAACAACACTCAAGTCATTGTGATAACTGCACTTAAAGGTGTACTAGATTTTGAGCCATCGAAATTCTGTTTACAATTTATATCAGTGGAATAGGGTCGATTTATAAACGTGGCAGTCCTTCAGAACGTCAAAAATACTTTAATATATTTTCCGGAGGGCATTAATAATCACCATCTGAAGAAATGCGACGAATGACTAGCGTTTTGAAGAAGAATATATTTCCATTCTGCTTGTGTGAACGCGTTCTAGTGCTGAGGCTACTCGGCGTCAACTCTCCGACCTGGTCTACTTCCATAGAACATGTGATTGTTGGGATACAATAGTTTGGCTTCCAAACAATATATAAATTTTCCTCATTCACGTGATCGTTCAACTACTTTTATCAGCAACCGCATTCAGCTGTTGAAATTGAACGCGGCTGCGTGAAAATTCCGTCTTGGTCGGACGGGCCAAGAAAATTAGGTTTCTTAGGAAAATTTTCAATCATTTTTTTCCACAGAGCGCTTTCAGAAAAACTAATAACAGATTATATAACACTAACACTGTCATTACAAAACGAAGTGGTGGAAGTTTCAAACTCGAGTTGAGCTTTAAGGTGGCAGTGTCAGACAAAGAAGCAGGAAATGATGTTTACTTATTGTGGCGATGGGACACAATTGTTATATCGCCTGAGGAAGCACACCCAGATGGTAAAGCAGCTCTTATGCAGACAAGCAACAGCATCCGATGCTCAGAAGGTAAGTGCGTGGCCAGATTGCCATGGAAAGCGGCTCAGCCCGCACTTCCAATAAATTACCGTTCAGCACAAGGGAGGCTAGTGAGCAATCTTAGGCGTCTGACATCAGAACCTGAACTGTTGAAGCACTATGACAGTGTAATGCAAGAGCAATTGCAAAGAGGCTTCATTGAAAGGGTAAGTGACTTGAAGCCAGCAGAAGTATGCCACTACCTACCTCATCATGCTGTGAGAAAGGAATAGCCAACAACACCGCTGAGTGTGGATTTTGATTGTTCATCAAAACCACATAATGATGCAGTAAGTCTTAGTGATTGTTTGTGCCCTGGACCATCCATGAACCCAAAGCTTCCTCAAATGTTGATGCGATTCAGATTGGGGTCGCCAGCCGCCTGTTCTGACATTGCAAATACCTTCTTGATGGTGGCTTTGATGAGCAGGACAGAAACTTCACAAGATTCCAATGACCCAGAGATCCCAAGGATCATGACAATCCCATAGACACCTACCGCTTCAAGGTTATCCTTCTTGGAGCCACCTACTCACTGTTCATTCTGAATGCCACCATCGACCACCACATGGAAAAGTATGACGGGCAAAGGGACATTACAGACAAGATCAAGAGGAACACATATTGGGACAACCTCTTGGTAACTGCATCAACAAAATTGGAACTGCAAGAATTTCACCGTTCATTCATGTAATTTTTAGGTGATTCTTACCTTTGATTCTTACCTTTGCAGCCCCCCAAGGGCTCAGCATACCCATTCGTCATGTGCACCGAGCCAGGAGAGGCCAGCATAGCCATGCGCGCCAGCACCTACAAAGACTCCGCAAAACAACGACGGGCAGATGCTGGAAGGGATGCGGAAAACAACCCCAAAGCCACTAGCATGAAAACCCCAAGCACAACTACAACCTAGCAGAAAACTATGAAAGCAAATGCATACACACACCACACATACA
>SDVV010020580.1:0-13295 GCA_016164225.1 Gammarus roeselii | reverse complement strand
AAGGTGCTGTGTTGCACCACCGTCTGCATTCAACAAGGTGCTGTGTTGCACCACCGTCTGCATTCAACAAGGTGCTGTGTTGCACCACCGTCTGCATTGAACAAGGTGCTGTGTTGCACCACCGTCTGCATTGAACAAGGTGCTATGATGCACCACCGTCTGCATTGAACAAGGTGCTGTGTTGTACCACCGTCTGCATTGAACAAGGTGCTGTGTTGCACCACCGTCTGCATTGAACAAGGTGCTGTGATGCACCACCGTCTGCATTGAACAAGGTGATGTGTTTCACCACTGTCTGCATTGAACAAGGTGCTATGTTGCACCACCGTCTGCATTCAACAAGGTGCTGTGTTGCACACCATCTGCATTGAACAAGGTGCTGTTTTGCCCCACCGTCTGCATTGGACAAAGTGCTGTGTTGCACACCATCTGCATTGAACAAGGTGCTGTTTTGCCCCACCGTCTGGATTAGACAAAGTGCTGTGTTGCACCACCGTCTGCATTGAACAAGGTGCTGTGTTGCACCACCGTCTGCATTGAACAAGGTGCTGTGTTGCACTACTGTCTGCATTGAACAGGGTGCTGTGTTGCACCACCGTCTGCATTGAACAAGGTGCTGTGTTGCACCACCGTCTGCATTGAACAAGGTGCTGTGTTGCACTACTGTCTGCATTGAACAGGGTGCTGTGTTGCACCACCGTCTGCGTTCAACAAGGTGCTGTGTAGCACCACCGTTTGCATTGAACAAGGTGCTGTGTTGCACTACTGTCTGCATTGAACAGGGTGCTGTGTTGCACTACTGTCTGCATTGAACAGGGTGCTGTGTTGCACCACCGTCTGCGTTCAACAAGGTGCTGTGTTGCACCACCGTCTGCATTGAACAAGGTGCTGTGTTGCACTACTGTCTGCATTGAACAGGGTGCTGTGTTGCACCACCGTCTGCGTTCAACAAGGTGCTGTGTTGCACCACTGTCTGCATTGAACAAGGTGCTGTGCTGCTCCACCGTCAGCGTTCAACAAAGTGCTGTGTTGCACCTCCGTCTGCGTTGAACAATGTGCTGCGTTGCACCATCGTCTGTGTTGCACCACCGTTTGTGTTGAACAAGGTGCTGTAGCTAGTTACATTTTCAAATACTTCAAATACTTCAGGTGATGATTTAGGACAGAGAAATTTGATTAAGTACGTAGATACAGTAGTTTGCTATCAAGTTCATAGTCGCCCTATTCACATCCTGAGCATCCTGTCATGGACACTTGTACGACATAGGTGGCAGAATTTACTGCCAAGAAAGTAAGCGAAGTGTTCGTTTTTGTCACTTGGTTTACTTTATCAACCAGTGGGTGTTATATTCTTGTGCCCTAATGAAAAGTTTACCTCTTCAAGACAGTGAAGTAAACCAATGCATTAGATAAGAAACTAAATGAATTCGTGAGCGATCGAGCTTGTGTTCACTGGTTGAGTTTCTTGTCAGAAAAGAAGAGTATTCTACAACGAACGTAGACGCGGTAGTTATTTGATTGCACTAATTTGAAACTTGACCAAACGAATTAATTATTACTCGATTGATAATAAATAGTTATCCAGAATTCAGAGTGCAGAAGTATGTATGCATGTATGCAATGAGTGAATACGTCGAAACAAAAGCTGAAAACGCAGAAAATTTACACGGATCCATTCATAGCAGAAAAAAAAAATGATTTTGTGTTTTACTATGGAAAAATGGTTCGGCCCTGTTATTCGACTTCAAAATGAGCTGCCAAATTGACGGCACAAGGTCATGATCTACGGTGGATGCTCGCGACCGCTCGACGGACTTTGTATTTGGTTAGGCGTTTGACAACTTCGTCAACCATTCTCCAGAGGTCGGGAATGATCCTTAGTTCTTCAAGAAGAACGACTCTATCCATCTCTCCCCGCCTTGTATCAGCAGCTGTTCGAAACGTATTTGACAATGCGCTTCCCCATCGTATTACACATTCCTGCTGCTGGTACCAGTACTTTAGTAGCTTAACAATGTGAGTTGGCTCCCCTCTTTCAATAAGTTTTTTGGACAGTGTCCAGTGATTGACACGATCAAATGCTTTTTTAACATCTAAAAAATACAGGTACATAGGTGACTCTCCACTGGCAAAGTAAATAATTGTCTGCTCTAATGTGAAGATAGCCATTTCCGTCCCATGCTGAGGCTTGAACCCAAATTGGTTGGGCGTTGTTAATTAAGACACCAAGCTTAATTATAAACAGTCTTAGAGAGTAACAGCACAACTAATCTTCAACGTATCTGCTAATTGCTCTAAACATTTTTCAAAAATCACTTCACCCCAAAAACTCCTTCAAACTGGATTTATAGATTATTTCGATTTGATGGTATAGAACAAACTTCTTAGTTTACTAATACCGTTATGATGGATTGTGTTTGCATTGGGTGTACAATCTTTATGATCCAACATTGACGATTGTACACGTAGAAATTGCAGTTTTGAAATACACTTGGAAACAAAATCAAACAGAAGAAGCACACAGATTGGTAACAACACTGATCTATGTCTTGACCTTACCGTAATTGTAAAGGGAGCGGCCACCTCAGTTCTCCAATTGAGTTCGTCCCTATGTGTGAAATAAGTGCAAATGATATAGAGATATGAAAATAGTAGCGGATTCGAAAACAATCACCAACCTTGTCCGAGAAGAGTGATGACCATACTAATCAAAGTATTACTGGATCATACTACCTCCTCTTTCACCAACCTCCTGAAAAACAATCCTGTATTAGACACGCCATAGAGGCAGTACAACCGTCCTATAGAAACTGTATTCCATGACTCGTTTGCAAAGTAGTATTTTGGTACTCTCACGAGCCTGCAGCAAAGCAGTGGGTGCACAAGCATAGTTTCTCCGTGTATGCAAGTTGATGTTTATTATAGACAATGTTTCTTCTTAATACGTGAAAAGCTATACAAGAAATACCTTGAATAATGGGGACACTTCATTGGGGTTAATATGGGGACACTTCATTGGGGTTAATTCCATGGTGTTCAGACTTGAAGCGATGGTGCTAAAAAGAAGCGACTTTACCTCACACAGCAAACACGCGAGAGGGAGCCACGATCACTCCACATATATAAAGTTCATCATTTTAATATACTGTAAGTTCGACTTTAAAAAATGCACGAGTCAATTATTTTATCACAATTAAACCATACATTTTTACAGTCTTGCAATACTTTTTCATGATTGATTGTGTGCGTAATTGATCGGGATTAATGGAAAACATTGTTTTGCTCGTCATGGTACAATGTTGCACTTTCAAAGAGATTTCCATTTCCAAATTGTTTTAGCCCACTCGCCTACGATGCATGTTGGACGTTTTGCATGGGGTGATGTTATGTATGCCATATAACAGGTCCTTCAAAATCGAACGTGGGCATCTTGATTGAGAGGTTAAGGCACCGTTATGGCCGTCAACAGGACGTCGGGAATGCTTGGCTGGCTTTGATTCGATTTGGGCCTCATACGGAACGATTTGCTACGAGTTTTGATTTGTCGTTTTGTCCCTGGATGCATTTTGCTTTGAGCTGTCTTCATCATTAGGAACGGTAACGTTTGATCCTAAATGGCGGCTTTCTTTTGCCCAGAGTTTAATTAATACCAGTGAATTTTGCGACGACTAAGCAGAAACTTAACTATTTCTTTAAAAAAATCCTAAAACTTCTACTTACATTCTCTTTTGAAGAATTGGTGGGTTCCCCCAAAATGATCACGAAAAAATACGTTTCTTTTAATGATAAGCTGCTTTTAATGACCGCCCTCCACTTAAACTTGATAGCTTTCAAACACGTCAGTCATAATCATTACTATAATAATATTTCCCGTTGGCACTCGATTGAAGATTGCTCGGCGGTTTTTAAAGGGAAATGCATCTGTTTTAGCAGATCAAGCCAGCCGGTCTAAGGTAGGCGGGGCTTTAACCTCTCTCAAAACAGACCTGGATTCTCATTGTTGGTTGACATATTTTCGAATGTTAAACATCATGTTGACTTATCCTATAATCATCCTCAAGAGTCAAGGACTGATTAATCGAGTTTTTCCATACTTCAATAAATGTTCTCAATAAGCATCATCTACGCAAGGTGTTCAGCATAGTCGAATGGGCAACTTGTAAAAACCTGGTATCGTAAGTAATGCAACATTAATGTTGATCTTTTCAGCTGTGTGATTACTCCAGCTGTTGCCCATTCGCCTCATTTGTTCTGGTACTTGCCCACTTCTGAAACATTCCATTACTTTTTTTATATAATATCATAACCTTAACACGGAGTATTTTATTTCGTGCAACAACAATTACACTTTGTGAGCAAGCGTTTGCACTGTGCGGAATGAGTAACTCAATAAAGTAATATCTGAACGGCATGCGGTTTATTTATGTTGAAGTGGTGTGCGTCTGTGCGATGTTTACCATGCAGGCCCATGCTATCGGGATGCGCTTCCCCTATCATCGCTCACAGTTACCTAAAGTGTTAGAATTGTTCCAAGCCTTTCAACGGATTCTGTTCCCATAACGACCGTAGCTGCAGATTCCCAATCTGTCGTTCTCAAGGTCGATCTTGAGCATATCGTCGGCTTTCCGTGCTTAGCGTCTGTAAATTTGAAATAAATCGACGGACTATCGGGCTATTAACATCCTAGTTGCTGGTATGAATTTCCGACTAGAGAACTATTTTCAAAGATAAATCTATGGTGTGTTGTCTTCTGAAATTTTTAATTTATCTCGATCGTCGCCTCCCGACAAGCCCTGCGGTTAAAGATGAACCCCACAATATTCTCGAGATCGACCCATAAAAATGCCACAGTGCGGAGTAACCCGAATTTTCTTAGAACCAAACTCACTTCTATTGATAAAAAGTTATTATTGTAGTTTGAACTCGCAGGAAGGAAGAGGGCTGGATTGCATAGGTCCCTTATGGCTATGACCACAACCAAGTGCAACAGGCCTTACAAATCAGTCACGCCAAGCAATTGAGTAGCGCATCCAAGCTCATGACGTCCTTTAACGGTGTTCTGTTTGAAGAAATCATCAAGGAAATAAAATTTTGGATTTAATGTAATTCTCAGCTCAACAGACGAGTGCATTTGGGAGCTGACGCTTTCACAAATGTTATAACAATACAATTGATAAAGTGATGTATTAATGGTTTAGCTTTCTTCACAGACAATTAGAGCTGCTTATGTGATAGGGTCGTCACAGGATACTGCTGGGTTGAACTACATATATCTTCAGTAGCATAATAAATTCCAATATATATTCTGTGATGTAGAGGCAAATCATTACGTTTATACCCCAACTGAACTCGATCTGGATTTTTTTTTGCCGTTGCGCTTATATCAACTCAACAATGCAGCAGATGTGCCGTCACGTTAATGTACAAGGAAGTGGGGAATCGGCACACCTTTCTTGTGGCAAACTCAATGCTGTGGTGCTGTTCACCACACTCAATAATGTTCAGCGTCAGCTTAGCACCCACCTGGTGACAGCGTAACACTCTGCCTATAGCAGCTATACTGTGACGCTGTGCCTACAACAGCTGCACTGTGATACTGTGCCTACGACAGCTGCACTGTTATTCTGTGCCTACAACAGCTGCACTGTTATTCTGTGCCTACAACAGCTGCACTGTAATTATGTGCCTTCAGCAGCTGCACTGTAATTATGTGTCTTCAGCAGCTGCACTGTAATTATGTGCCTTCAGCATCTGCACTGTGATACTGTGCCTACAACAGCTGCACTGTAATTCTGTGCCTTCAGCAGCTGCACTGTAGCACTGTGCCGCCGACACTGTAACGACGGGACTTTTGTCTCCCGCGTTCAACAAACATTGGACGCCTCGTAAACATCGACGGAGGATCCCTCGAACTGGGCAGGGCTCGGGGCGGGGGAGATAGGAAAGATTGGACGGAACTGTAGGGATTGATTGGTATAAGCGGGATTGAGGGAATTGGTCGGTACATGAGAGAATTTAGGAGATTTATCGGCTCCGGCGGAAAGTTAAAGAAATGGGTGGTATTGACGAAAATTGAGGAAATTGGTTGGTATTGACGGAAATCGAGGACAAAGACATTGACCGCTATTGGCAAAAAATGAGTGTATTTGGTCGTTTTTGGCGGGAAATGACGGGATTGGTGGCGATTGGCTGTAAATGAAGGTATTGCCTTCCATTCAGAGGATATTGATGGGATTGGTCAGTATTGGTTTTAATTAGTTGGATTGGTCTGTATCGACAGAAGTTGAGAGCATTGGCCGACATTGGCGGGATTAGTCGGCATTGGCGGAAATCGTAGGGATTGGTCGGTATAGGCATGATTGGAGTGGATTGGTCGTCATAGACTGGAAACAGTGGATTTGCTAGCATTTAAAGGGGAAAACAACAAGGATTAAATTTGTACCTAGTCTCGTCATATTGGAAATACGGTATGGGCTGTTGTATGTTGGAAGGGGGTTATTTCCCATTAATTGCAAGATATTAAACAAAATTATTTGTTCTAATTTGTATTGAATCTATTGCCTGGCTTGGGTAGGAATGTTTGCATTAATTGCTATTGCACCATTGATGTTCTAGAGAGAGGAACAAGAGCTAGTGCTCGAACTGTACACATAGGGAAGTGTAATGGCATTTTACGCAGAACTGTGCCATAGGAGTTGGGTCGTCAACACATGTTGCCGACCTGGTGACAAAATTATTTTGAAAATATTTCTATACGTTTGTAATAACAATAGTAATTAAAAGAGTTATACCATGTTATTGATAAGAAAAAAGCCTAATTAGTCGCTTGTATCATATTACCATTTATGCAGTATCGAAATATATTTTTTCCTATTGCACTTCTTCTGTGGAAATAGTTTTTCCCTTATTTCAATTCAAAATTTGTTATGATAGAAACAATTTAAATGGTAATGAATAAATTTACATAACCTTCTAATTTTGATTAGAAGTCAATTTAACCAACAATCGAACATTTTAAAACTGATACTCATCAAGAATTTCAGGGTCGGCGAACTTTTGCTGGCGACTGCACATGTGCGTCATTGTGAGTGACTTGTATTACTTACCACACATTGAGTTATATTCTATGAATAATAAATAATTATAAATGATTATGAAGCAATGATCATTGAATATCAGGTATAAGTACATGATTATCAAGTAATGTTCATTGATTTTCAATTGATGATCTTTGATTATTAAGTAACGATGTATGATTATTACGTAATGATCTATGATTACTGAGTAATGATCTATGATCATTAAGTAATGATCAATGATTATTAAGTAATGATCTATACGGAAATGTTTTATACAGATGTAGACACCAGGCCGAATCCCCCAGAAAGGGGGGTGGCCAACGGCAAGGCGCACCTCACACCCTCATACGCTCACACACACAACTTAGCCCTTTTGTGCTAAAGGGTCCTGCCGGTAACCCCGCAACACACACTCTGGGTCACGAGTGCGGTCCGAGGATCCGTTGTCAGCAGCAGGGCCCGACAGTTTTCTCTGGTTTACCCCCGCCGCGTCATAAAGGCCGCAACCCCTGCCCCCCCCCCCCCCCCCACCAACGACCATCCTGACAACGGGATGCCAAGGGCGGGAAAGCACATCAGAGCATCGTCAAAATCAACCATTTACAACCATTCTCCACTCACGCTTGTTCAGTGCGCGCTCTCTCGCTACTTCCACATTCATGTCTCTCCTTCCTAACGCCCGCCTGCTTCACACCATCCATCCACCCAAACTTCTGTCTACCTCTAGGCCCGCGACCACTCGCCTTCGCCGTCATCGCCCTTTTTACCAATCTTTCTTCATCCATCCTCTCCATGTGCCCGAACCATCTCAGAACACGTGAATCCACTCTGTCCTCCAACTTCTTCACCATACCCGTTCTGATTCGAACCACGTCGTTGGTGATCCGGTCTCTTAGCTACAGTCCAGCCATGCTACTCAGACATTTCATCTCGAAAACATTCAACCTTCTTCTTTCCTCTGCTGTCCCCCCTCAAGTTTCAGCTCCATAGAGCACAGTAGGGACAACAACACCCTCATACGACTTTCTCTTCGCTTCCATCCCCACCGTCCTACAGTTCATTACACTCTTCAGTGCACCCAACACTTAACATCCCTCCTTCACTTGAGCCTTAACTTCAGTTTCCACTTGTTCAGTCTCCTGCACATGGGAACCCTGATACTTAGAACACTGAACTTCTTCCAACATCTCTCCATTTAAGAGGACACTAATTTTGCTCGCATCCACAGACCTCGATCATCTCAAACTTTACTTTTACCCACGTTCACTCGAAGCTTCCTCCTCTCACACACTCTACCAAACACAGACACCAGCCTACATAGCTTCTCCTCTGAATCCGCCACCAGAGCCGTATCATCCGCTAATAGCAACTGGCTCAACTGCCAACTTCGCCCAGTCGCTTCCAACAGCTCCAAGTCATGACCCAGCACACTCGCGTTCACCTCCCTAACCACTCCGTCCATATAGAGATTGAACAGCCATGGAGGCATCACGCAGCTTTGTTTTAGACCGACTTTCACTGTGAACCAATCACTCACTTTGCTTTCACTCTGACACATGCTCGACTGCCAACATAGAAACTATGTACCACTTTCAACAGATATCCGCCCAATCCATATAAACGCAACACCCTCCACAGCGCTTCCCTGTCAATACTGTCGTATGCCTTTTCCAGATCCAAGAAGGCCCAGAACACATCCTTCCCATTTGCAAGGTACTTCTCGCAGAACTGTCTCACGGCAAAAATCTAATCGGCACATCCTCTACCACTCTTAAAGCCACACTGTCCTCTGTGATTGTGCAGTCCGTACAGTCTCTAATCTTTTTGATCAGACTCTCTCGTACAACTTACCATCCACACGTAACAGACTAATACCTCTCTAGTTGCAGCATTCATTTGTATCTCCTTTGCCCTCATACAGCGGGACAATGCAAGCACTGCGCCACTCAATCGGTACCACGCCTGGCACAAAACACAAGTTCAGTAGCCTCACCAATCATTCGACAATCGTTATTCCAATCTTTTTCAGGCAATCGGTCGTAACGCCATCCAAACCAGGGGCTTTCCTTGCCTTTATCACCCCCACCGCCTCCTGCACCTTTTCAATGGTAATGTCTGCCACAAGTATTTCTCCCCAAACTGGCATCCGAGCACCATACTCGACATCCAACAACTCATCACCACTTTCCAACAACAACTCTCCGTTTTCATCTTTCACCATCTCCTCCTTTCCGGTCACTCCTTCTCTCATCCTCTTCACCTCTTTCCAAAACATATTTTTGTTCTCCTCTAAACTCTGACACAACTTTCTGCCCCACCTGGCATCAGCGTCCCTTTTTGCTCTCCTCACCACCCTGCTTCACTTCATTTCTCATCGCTTTATAGCTTTCATAGGCATCCACCGACTTCACCTGCAACCACTCCTCAAACGCTTCTCTTTTCCGTGCCACCACCAGTTTGACTTTCTCGTTCCACCACTCGCAACCCTTCCTTCTGCACCCGCCCACACGGTGCGCATCACACACATTCTTCGCACATCGCAGCCAGGCATCTCTTAACGTCTAGTAATGATCTTGGATTATTAAGTAATTATATGCTCTTATTGAGTAATGCTAAACAATTAATAAGTAATGATCTATGATTATGAAGAAGCGAACTTTCACAATTAAGAAATTATCTATGATTATTAAGCAATGTTCTTTGAATATTGAGTAATGATATATGCGATTATTAAGCTATGATCTGTTATTTCTTAAATATTGATAGATAATTATTAAGTAATGAAACAGTATTATTAAGTTATGATAAACTATTAATAAGCAATGACATACGATCATTAAGTAATGATATACAATTATTAAGTAATGATTTACGATTATTAAGTAACTATATACGATTATTCAGGTATGTTCTATGCCTATTAGATGAAGGTTCATTTAATTTTCTATGTGCGCACATTCGGTGGGAGCTTTTCTTTCCAACTGTGTGAACTAAATAGTAGGAAGGGCAACTGTCTGTTGCCACCGAGTTGATGGATTCCCTCATAATGAAGAGGTTTTGATGTATACTAAAGTCAGAATTCTTGCAGCACGGTTGTTTTAGAACGACTTTTTATTCGTTATATTCCTCACCATCGTCGGATGGTCCGAGTATTCGATATCACACGGAGGGTACTTATGTCGTTATGTTATTTCAGTGACATCGTTTCAGCGTATCAAATATAAACTTATTATGGGTTGGATATGTTTCTTTCAAAAGCCCATTCAATCAAAGTATAATTTAAATTTATCAGATTTATGGTGGCGGTAGAGAGGTAGAGTGCATTAGCGAACAAACAAGAGCTGGCAAAGGACATGCAGCCATGCAATAGCTCCTTTGGGTTTATTGTGCTACGATGTGAGCATAACTGTAGTGAATACGGTTCGATCGCCAGGGAAGCGCACAATGATGATGGCTCAAGCTTATAATATGACAAAAAACAAAATGAAAATATAATTTTCCACTTTGGAATAACGTAAAGTACATTTCTTTCAATATGTAGAAAGATCGTGGGTGTCATTTAAGATCACACCGTTTGTTCGTTATTCCTCGTCTATTCTCTGCACCCGAAGATCAAAGACGATATAATACAAACTTCTTGCCGAATTACTCAGATTAATGCATAGAAGTATTTGATTTCAATTTATATACCAATTGCATTGAACTACAGTAATGCAGATATTTTGAAATCTATTTTTTTATTTTTTATTAAATTTAGTCTGAAAACCACTTCAAAATACGATATAATTATAAATATTGTTATCCTAACTAATTAAAGCCCACCTGAATGAAAAAGCCTTATTTAAACTTGTAGAAGAGGCTGTAACCTCTCCTCAGATAAAGTACACATGACCCTGTATATGGGTAGTAGAAACAATGCTCGTTCAATCGCACTCTGGCCCTGGCTTATGCAATCAGATTCTCCTAATGTAATGCTCCAGACCATTTAGATTCAATAATGTCCACGAGCGCAAACTCAGAACTTATCACCGAAATATTTGTTTAACAATCAAAACACAAATTAGTCAGGGCAGAAAACTGCTAGTCTACACCAAAGGTCCAGCTGGAGGTATATTGAAAGCTGGTTTATCTATAGCCTTGCTTGATAAAACGACGTCTTGACAATTGGTCACTTGACTTGCTTAGTCAAACAGTTGGGAACCATTTCACTCAAGAATTGATACTACATAGTACGGGTGGTGCACAGCCTTACCTGGCTTGATTAGTGGTATAAGTTGAAACTGTTTTAGTCAAGAATTGATACTACGCATAACGGGTGCAAACCCTTACCTGGCTTGATTCGTGGTAAAATTGGAAAAAAATTAGTCAAGGATTGATATTATCAAGTACGCTTGCACAGCCTTACCTTTCTATAGAGGCTTACAATCATGCCTGTTTATTTAAAGGATGAGATACGAATTTCAGAGAGAACGTCAAAAAGTTGGTTCCTGAGAATCATAAACGAAACTTGTTGGTTGGGTAACACAGTGAACATTTGTCAATAAAGATATCTACTCGAGTGAGTCCTGGTTTGTGATATTGACTCAAAGAAAATACTCGAGTGAGTCCTGGTTTGTGATATTGACTCAAAGAAAATCGTTATTCAAGATTATGACATGAGAAACTCACAACGTTCAATTTTGACTAGCTTTTTTGAACAATTTGGGAAGATTATTCATAACTGAATCAATAAAAATTAATTAGGCATAGATCTAGAGTAATGAGACTGATGAATATTATAACTGTTCTCCGCCTGGATTTATTTTTTCATCAAAAACCAAAACAAAATGTAGGGATCATTTACGCAGAAGCATGCCGAAGAAGGGCAACAAGAATGCAGTGATAACAGGAGCAGGGACAGTAGAATAACTTACGTCATCGTCAAACGCTTCCTCTTCAGCCATCTTTCTTGCTGTGTGGCCGTGTGCTGCAACAACGAGAACAACGTCGAAGGGAACCTAAACGTCGTATTCTATCGCAAACCTCCGCAAAGTTGTTTTAAGGATATAGGAATTTGATCGTTGGTTTTATGAGCCCATTATAGTAGTATGAGTCTCAAATTCTTACAGGGCGATGTTTTCTTCCTTGACTCGTTGGTTAACATTGGATTATTAATAATTAATACTTAATTATCTTATTACTCATTTTAATATAAATAAGTAGTCGCGTTGCAAGTAGTTTGGACAATCAAGAATCCGGATTATTAAAAAAGACGAGGTTATTTAAATGGACGTCATTAGAGGTTAATGACGATCCTTCCACAAAAATACATAATAAATCGAACTTTTCAATAGAACATGTTTTCACGATAATCTTCACCGGAATAATTGAAAAATAGGCACTTCTATTATTTAAGACAACTTTTTTTTTAATAAATCACATACTTTCATGTATCACAATTATGAACTTGCCAGATCATTTCGTCACAAAGGGTTGGTTTTCTCTCTAATAGATGGCACGAGTCATGGTCATCTCGTCACAAAGGGTTAGTTTTCTCTCTAATAGATGGCACGAGTCATGATCATCTCGTCACAAAGGGTTTGTTTTCTCTCTAATAGATGGCACGAGTCATGATCATCTCGTCACAAAGGGTTAGTTTTCTCCCTCATAGATGGCACGAGTCATGATCATCTCGTCACAAAGGGTTAGTTTTCTCTCTAATAGATGGCACGAGTCATGATCATCTCGTCACAAAGGGTTTGTTTTCTCTCTAATAGATGGCACGAGTCATGATCATCTCGTCACAAAGGGTTAGTTTTCTCCCTCATAGATGGCACGAGTCATGATCATCTCGTCACAAAGGGTTAGTTTTCTCTCTAATAGATGGCACGAGTCATGATCATCTCGTCACAAAGGGTTTGTTTTCTCTCTAATAGATGGCACGAGTCATGATCATCTCGTCACAAAGGGTTAGTTTTCTCCCTCATAGATGGCACGAGTCATGATCATCTCGTCACAAAGGGTTAGTTTTCTCTCTAATAGATGGCACGAGTCATGATCATCTCGTCACAAAGGGTTTGTTTTCTCTCTAATAGATGGCACGAGTCATGATCATCTCGTCACAAAGGGTTAGTTTTCTCCCTCATAGATGGCACGAGTCATGATCATCTCGTCACAAAGGGTTAGTTTTCTCTCTAATAGATGGCACGAGTCATGATCATCTCGTCACAAAGGGTT
>SDVV010020579.1:0-13295 GCA_016164225.1 Gammarus roeselii | reverse complement strand
CCATCAGTGAGGGCCCCACTATTCTTCTATTCATCAGTGAGGGCCCCACTATTCTTCTATCCATCAGTGAGGGCCACACTATTCTTCTATCCATCAGTGAGTGCCACACTATTCTTCTATCCATCAGTGAGGACCACACTATTCTTCTATCCATCAGTGAGGGCCCCACTATTCTTTTACCCATCAGTGAGGGCCCCACTATTCTTTTACCCATCAGTGAGGGCCACACTTTTCTTCTACCCATCAGTGAGGGCCCCACTATTCTTCTATTCATCAGTGAGGGCCCCACTATTCTTCTATCCATCAGTGAGGGCCACACTATTCTTCTATCCATCAGTGAGTGCCACACTATTCTTCTATCCATCAGTGAGGACCACACTATTCTTCTATCCATCAGTGAGGGCCCCACTATTCTTTTACCCATCAGTGAGGGCCCCACTATTCTTCTATCCATCAGTGAGGGCCCCACTATTCTTTTACCCATCAGTGAGGGCCACACTTTTCTTCTACCCATCAGTGAGTGCCACACCGTCCCTCGGTGTCGCAGCGATCAGTCGATGGTTTATTTGCAGCCCAAGTTTCCCTGTTCATTCTATTGTTATTGTAATCCAAACACTGCCAGCTTCATGGCCAGCGCTGGACAGTCGCTGGGAGTTATCAATAAAAGTCCAACTTGTATTGCAAAGTAGTTGTAGTAGGCATGGGACGGGCTGAATGGTCCATTCATGCATTATTCCAAAATTGAATTTGCAGTACAACTAGCCCAGCCTAGATGAGGTGCCCATCGTTCATGGGCTGCCGGATGCTGAAGGCTCCAACGGAGGTTGTTGCTACCTTGGCGGCAATAATACTTTCTTAGTAAGGGAGTAGAATAGTCTCCCGTGTTTATCGAGACGGTTTTTAAAGGAGTTTACCTTACTACAGTTAACCACGTCATGTGGTAAATGGTTTCAAATTGTTGATATCTTGATTGGAAAGAAGTTCTTAGCCAGAATTTGAGACCTGACGAGTGAGTTCGAGGCCTGATGAATGAATTTGAGGCCTGACGAGTGATTTTGGGGCCTGACGAGTGAGTTTGAGGCCTGACAAGTGAGTTTGAGGCCTGACGAGTGAAATTGGTGCATAACGAGGGAATTTGAGACCTGACGAGTGAGTTTGAGGCCTGAGTAGTGAGTTTGAGGCCTGACAAGTGAATCTGAAGCCTGACGAGTGAGTTTGAAGCTTGACGAGTGGGTTTGAGTCCTGACGAGTGAATATGAGGCCTGACGAGTGAATTTGATGCAAGACGAGTGAATCTGAGTCTTGACGAGTGAATTTTGAGGCTGGATGAGTGAATTTGAGGTCTGACTAGTGAGTTTTGGGCCTGACGAGTGAATTTGAGGCCTGGCGAGTGAGTTTGAGGCCTGACGAGTGAGTTTGTTGCCTGGACAAACGAATTTGAGGCCTGACGAGTGAGTTTGAGGCCTGACGAGTGAGTTTGAGGCCTGACGAGTGAACTTGACGCTTGACGAGGGAATTTTGAGGTCAAACGAGTGAATGTGAGGTCTGACTATCGAGTTTGAGGCCTGGCGATTGAATTTGAGGCCAGGCGGGTAAATATGAGGCCTGGAGTGTGAGTTTGAGGCCTGATGGGTGAATTTAAGGCCTGGCGAGTGAGTTTGAGGCATGACAAATGATGAGGCCTGACGAGTGAGTTTGAGTCCTGACGAGTGAGTTTAAGGTCTTACGAGTGAATTTGAGGCCTGTCGATTGAATTTGAGGGCTGACGAGGGAATTTGAGCCCTGGCGAGTGAATCTGAGACCTGACGAGTAAGTTTGAGTCCTGACGCGTGAGTTTGAGACCTGACGAGTGGTACTGCTCCCCGAGGGTCAATAGTTATTGTGCTAGCAATGTTTTGAAAACGAGTAATTTATTTGTTTAGACGGTGGCAGTGAAAAGGTATACTGTAGTATGTTTGTTTAGACGATGGCAGTGAAAAGGTATACTGTAGTATGTTTGTTTAGACGATGGCAGTGAAAAGGTATACTGTAGTAGGTTTGTTTAGACGATGGCAGTGAAAAGGTATACTGTAGTATGTTTGTTTAGACGATGGCAGTGAAAAGGTATACTGTAGTAGGTTTGTTTAGACGATGGCAGTGAAAAGGTATACTGTAGTATGTTTGTTTAGACGATGGCAGTGAAAAGGTATACTGTAGTATGTTTGTTTAGACGATGGCAGTGAAAAGGCGTGTATAGCCAGAATTTCTTCGAGGAGGACTAGGTTTTCTTCATTCAATGTGGGCTTTCGTTCGTAAAGCTGACTGTTCAGACGTGCCCCCCTCAGCTAAGGTCATGCGTCCTCGTCACACCGTCGCAAGAGCCCAACAAGGAGCTTAGAGTTAGTGGTGAAATGACCCATTTCTGTACTTATTATTTATGCCTTCTGAATTACTTCATCTCTCAGTATTCAGTTATACTGCCTTTCGTTAGGTATACTAATAAAATAGTTACAAAAGCATAAAAAAATCATACTGGGTTACCCCCTTCTACTGTCATCGCCTTCTCCGCTGCGCTTTTAAGTCTCCAATTCAGTTATTCGTGATCCGTCTCAAAAATAACTCGATTAGGTCTCATTATATAAGATTAGATTAAGAGACTACTCCACTGGCGCTCAGGCGTTAGTCTTTGTAAGTCCCTCGCATGGCTCACAGATTTTTCAAATATGATTAGTTTCGAATCGTATTATTGTTGTATATGTCGTGTGAAGTTTGCTGACCTCAAAGTACTCAACAATACATTGTACGATTTATAGATAAACTTCTCACCTCTTTTCTTCAGAGTTTTTTACTTAACCTGTTAACACTTTACCCTGGTCTCCGTACAGAGCTTATTGAATTTTCTCTCCCTTCTCCCCTACTACTTCATTTTCGTCTTCGAGGTGTCCTCGCAAGCCAGACGCTCAACTAGGACGGCTCCTCATCAAGTCCCTCTCATGATGTCGATGGAGTATCCAGAGATTCTACATCAATTCCCAGTCTTGAGGTCATGAGAGTCTCCCCCGACTTCTGATCAATTCCCCGCCTTGAAGTCAGTGCAATTTCCAGCGGTTCCAGATCAACTCCGTCTTGAGGTCAGTGGAGTTTCTAGCGGCTCCAGTCGAGTTCGGGACCTCGCCAGGTTAGCTCCGTTGACACCGCCGTCCGGCATCGATTTTACATTACTGAGAGAGATTCCAATGTATGGTAATGTATGCGGTGCCGGCCCGCTGCTCGGAGGGTGGCATGGGGTCAGTGCTTACGCCTAGGGTGAGGACTACTCCAGGAATCATCGCCTAGGCCTAGGGTGGTGGACTACTCCTTGGGTCAGCCATTAGGCCAAGGATGGGAGACTACTTCTTGGGTCACTGCTTGCTTACGCCTAGGGTAGACGACTACTTCTTGGGTCACTGCTTACGCCTTGGGTAGGGGACTACTTCTTGGGTCACTGCTTACGCCTTGGGTAGGGGACTACTTCCTGGGTCACTGCTTAAGCCTAGGGTAGGGGACTACTTCTTGGGTCACTGCTTACGCCTAGGGTAGGGGACTACTTCTTGGGTCACTGCTTACGCCTTGGGTAGGGGACTACTTCCTGGGTCAGTGCTTAAGCCTAGCGTAAGGAAATACTCGAAAAGTCAGCACCTAGGTCTAGGCTCGGGAACTTCTACATACCCGGATCAACGATTAGGCCTAGGGTTGAGGATTGCTTCTTGGGTCAATGATGGTGGGGGACTTCACCTTGCGCCAGCAATTTGGCCTAGGGTGAGGGACTAGTTCAGGTGGAAACGCCAAAACCTCGAGTTGGGTGCTATTCCAGGAGTCGGCTCCTTGGCCTAGGGTGGGGGACTACTTCATCGAATACCGATTAGGACTAGGGTGAGGGACTACTCCGGGGGTCAGTGATACGGCCTATGATGGGGCGGTACACCGATCAGCACTTAGGCCTAGGCTGGAAACTTCTTTGACGGTCAATGCTTATGCCCTGGATGAGGGACTACAATGGGGTCAGCGCTTTGGCCTAGGGTGAGGGTCAGCGCTTTGGCCTAGTGGGGGACTAGTCTGGGGGTCAGCACTTCTGTCTGGGGTGGGAGGCTGCCAGTGGGTCAGATAATTAAACTACGGTGGGGGACTTGGAAGGCTACTCTGATTGATAACATTGACTCTCTTTGAGTCAGGATTATACTTTTTTGGGGGGCTGTAGAAGAGTGATAGTATTGTACTATATCAGGATAGGGGCATTCGAAAACTAAATTACGCTGACCTCGATAGCCCTGACCCACGGAGAATCTTAGCACGACGAAACTTAAGAGGCGGCGGAAATAATAAACAAGCTGCGTGCAAGAGATGGCCTTAGTAGCTGTACACGTCGAAAACTGCCCTGCGTCGCAGTCCCCAACACAATGATAATTGAAAAAGTGTACTGTAAGGGTTAGTCAGCACGTAAACCCTTGAAATGTCGGCTTGTAGGGCAATTGCGTGCAAACTCTTGGGAAAAGGTGGGGGTGTACAATCTCTTAAGACGGCATTCGCTCCCATACCCAATGAACAGCAGGGGAATTCTCTAAACAATGTAATTTTTTATTTATTACGACTACGAAACAATCATCTTCTCCTAGCGTCAGTTAATTCAGGCTGTGGGACGTCTTCTCGAACACACCAAAAGGAAGCCTGATTTGGGAGATGCTAATGGATGCGGAGGGACGCGAAGGATAGCAGGGCATAGGAGGGACGCGTATGAGAGCAGGGCATAGGAGTGACGCATAGGAGAGCAGGACATAGGAGGGACGCGTAGGATGGCAGGGCACAACAGGGATGCGTAGGATAGCGTGGCACAGAAGGGACGCGTCGGATAGCAGGACACAGGAGAGACGCGTAGGAGAGCTGGACATAAGAGGGACACGTAGGATGGCAGGGCACAGGAGGGACGCGTAGGATATCAGAGCTAAAGAGGGACGCGTAGAACAGCAGGACACAGGAGGAAAGCGTGGATAGCAGGGCACAGGAGGGACGCGTAGGATACCAGAGCTAAGGAGGGACGCGTAGAACAGCAGGACACAGGAAGGACGCGTACGATAGCAGGGCACAGGAGGAACGCGTAGGATAGCAGAGCTAAGGAGGTACGCGTAAAACAGCAGGACACAGGAGGGACGCGTTGGATAGCAGGGCAAAATACATAGAAGCGAAGATGGGAATAGCACGGCATAAGAGGTAGATGTAGCAGAACAAGGCATCGTGGCTAAGCGTGTCATAGCGGTCATAGAAGCTAATTAAAAAATAGCAAGGTCACAAGAGCGAAGCGTGGCTCAGCAGTTCACTGGAGCAAAATGTAGGAGAGCAGGGCATAGGAGCGAAGCCTGGCCCAGCAGGTCATAAGAAAGATAGTTGGATTTCAGATAATAGGAGAAAATTGTACAGAACAGGACCGCATGCTTGCGCTACTGTGCATCATGACATGCTTGCTTAGTGCCGCTCATTATGACATGGCTGCTTACTGTCGCTCATAATGACATGCTTGCTTAGCGCCGGTCATTATGACATGCTTGCTAAGTGCCGCTAATTATGACATGCTTGCTTAGTGCCGCTCTGTATGACATGCTTGCTAAGTACCGCGCATTATGACATGCTTGCTTTCTGTCACTCATTATGACCTGGTGGCTTAGTAGCGCTCATTATGTCATGCTTGCTCACTGCCGCTCATTATGATATGCATGCTTAGTGCCACTCATAATGACACGCTTGCTTAGTACCGCTCATTATGAAGTGCTTGCTTACTGACGCTTATTATGACATGCTTGCTTAGTGCGGCTCATTATGACATGCTTGCTTACCGACGCTCATTATGACATGCTTGCTTAGTATCGCTCATTATGACATGCTGGCTCAGTGTCGCTCATCTTGACATGCTTGATTAGTGCCGCTCATTATGACATGCTTGCTTAGTGCCGCTCATTATAACATGCTTGCTTAGTGTCGTTCATGATGACATACCTACTCAGAGCCGCTCATTAGGACATGCTTGCTTAGCGCCGCTCATCATGAAGTGTTTGTTTAGTATCGCTCGATATGACATGCCCGCTTAGTGCCGTTCATAATGACATGCTTGCTCAGTGCCGCTCATTATGACATGCTTGTATACTGACGCTGATTGACATGCTTGCTTAGTGCCGCTCATTATGACATGCTTGCTTTGTATCGCTCATTATGACATGCTTGCTCAGTGCCGCTCATTATGACATGCTTGCATACTGACGCTGATTGACATGCTTGCTTAGTGCCGCTCATTATGACATGCTTGCTTTGTATCGCTCATTATGACATTCTTACTTAGTGCCACTCATTATAACATGCTTGCTTAGTGCCGCTCATTAGGACATGCTAGCTTAGTGCCGCTCATTATGACATGCTCGCTCAGCACCGCTCATTATGACATGCTAGCTTAGTGCCGCTAATTATGACATACTTGCTTAGCGCCGCTCATGGTGACATACCTACTCAGTGCCGCTCATTAGGACATTCTCGCTTAGAGCCGCTCATTAACAAGATAGCTTAGTACCGCTCATTATGACATGATAGCTTAGAACCGCTCATTATGACATGCTTGCTTAGCGCCTCTCATTATGACATGCTTGATTAGCGTCGCTCATTATGACATGATTGCTTAGTGCCGCTCATTATGACATGCTTGCTTAGTGCCGCTCATTATGCGTAATTGCTTAACGCCGCTCATGATGACATACCTACTCAGTGCCGCTCATTAGGACATGCTTGCTTAGCGCCGCTCATTATGACATGCTTGCCTCGCACCGCTCATTATGACACGCTTGCTTAGTATCGCTCGATATGACCTGCTCGCTTAGTGCCGCTCATTATGACATGCTTGCTTAGTGCCACTCATTTTGACATTCTAGCTTAGTGCCGCTCATTATGACATGCTCGCTTAGTGCCGCTCATTATGACATGCTTGCTTACAGCCAATCATTATAACATGCTTGCTTAGTGCCGCTCATTATGACATGTTTGTTTTGTGCCGCTCATTATGACATTCTTGCTTGGTGCCGCTCATTATGACATACTTGCTTAGCGCCACTCATTATGGCATGCTTGCTTAGTGCCGCTCTTTATGACATGCTTGCTTAGTGCCGCTCATTGTGACATGCTATCTTAGTGCCGCTCATAATGACATGCGTGCTTAGCGCCGCTCATTATGACAGGCTTGCTTACAGTCACTCATTATGACATGTTTGCTCAGTGCCACTCATTATGAAATGCTTGCTTAGTGCCGCTCATTATGACATGCTTGATCAGTGCCGCTCATAATGACATGCGTGCTTAGCGCCGCTCATTATGACATGCTTGCTTACAGTCACTCATTATGACATGTTTGCTCAGTGCCACTCATTATGAAATGCTTGCTTAGTGCCGCTCATTAAGACATGCTTGATCAGTGCCGCTTATTATGACATGCTTGCTTAGTGCCGCTCAATATGACATACCTACTCAGTGCCGCTCATTATGACGTGCTTGCTTACTGCCGCTCTTTATGACATGCTTGTTTAGTGACGCTCATCAATACCAGATGCTTAGTGTCGCTCTAAATCTGACACGTTTGCCGCTCATCATGACATGCTTGCTTACTGTCGCTCACTATGACATGCTTGCTTAGTGCCCTCATTATGACATGCTTGCTTAGTGCCGTTCATCATGACATGTTTGCTTAGTGCCGCTCATCATGACATGCTTGCTTAGTGTCGCTCACTATGACATGCTTGCTTAGTGCCGCTCATTATGACTTGCTTGCTTACTGACGCTCATTATGACATACTTGATCAGTGCCGCTCATTATGACATGCATTCTTAGTGCCGCTCATCATGACATGCTTGCTTAGTGTCGCTCACTATGACATGCTTGCTTAGTGCCCTCATTATGACATGCTTGCTTAGCGCCGCTCATTATGCCATGCTTGCTTACTGCCTCATTATGACATGCTTGCTTAATGCGCTGAATATGCCATGCTTGCTTACTGCGGCTCATTATGCCATGCTTGCTCAGTGCCGCTCATAATTACATGCTTGTTTAGTACCGCTCATTATGTCATGCTTGCTTAGTGCCGCTCCTTATTACATGCTTGCACAATGCCGCTCATTATGACATGCTTGCTAAGTGCCGCGCATTATGACATGCTTGCTTAGTGCCGCTCATTATGACATGCTTGCTAAGTACCGCGCATTATGACATGCTTGCTTTCTGTCGCTCATTATGACATGGTGGCTTAGTGGCGCTCATTATGTCATGCTTGCTCACTGCCGCTCATTGTGATATGCATGCTTAGTGCCGCTCATTATGACACGCTTGCTTAATACCGCTCATTATGACATGCTTGCTTACCGACGTTCATTATGACATGCTTGCTTAGTATCGCTCATTATGACATGCTAGCTCAGTGTCGCTCATTATGACATGCTTGCTTACTGTCGCTCATCATGACATGCTTGTTTAGTGCCGCTCATTATAACATGCTTGCTTAGTGTCGCTCATTATGACATGCTAGCTTAGTGCCACTCATTTTGACATTCTAGCTTAGTGCCGCTTATTATGACATGCTCGCTTAGTGCCGCTCATTATGCGTAATTGTTTAACGCCGCTAATGATGACATACCTACTCAGTGCCGCTCATTAGGACATGCTTGCTTAGCGTCGCTAATTAAGACATGCTTGCTTAGCGTCGCTCATTATGACATGCTTGCCTCGGACCGCTCATTATGATATGCATGCTTAGTATCGCTCGATATGACATGCTCGCTTAGTGCAGCTCATTATGACCTATTCGCTTAGTGCCGCTTATTATGACATGCTTGAGAACTGCCGCTCATTGTGCATGCTTGATTAGTATCGCTAATTATGACATGCTTGCTTAGTGCAGCTTGTTATGACATTCTAGCTTAGTGCCGCTTGTTATGACATGCTCGCTTAGCGCCGCTCATTACGACATGCTTGCCTACTGCAAATCATTATGACATGCTTGCTTAGTGCCGCTCATTTTGACATGTTTGTTTTGTGCCGCTCATTATGACATGCTTGCTTAGTGCCGCTTGTTATGACAATCTAGCTTAGTGCCGCTTGTTATGACATGCTCGCTTAGCGCCGCTCATTACGACATGCTTGCCTACAGCAAATCATTATGACATGCTTGCTTAGTGCCGCTCATTTTGACATGTTTGTTTTGTGCCGCTCATTATGACATGTTTGCTTAGCGCCGCTCATGATGACACACCTACTCAGTGCTGCTCATTAGGACATGCTTGCAAAGAGCCGCTCATTATGACATGCTAGCTTAGTACCGCTTATTATGACATGCTTGCTTAGTGCCTCTCATTATGACATTCTTGCATAGTGCCGCTCATTATGACATGCTTGCTTGCTGACGCTCATTATGACATTCCTGCTCAGTGCCGCTCATTATGACACACTTGCTTAGCGTCGCTCATTATGACATGCTTGCTTAGTGCCGCTCTTTATGACATGCTTGCTTGGTGCCGTTCATTATGACATGCTAGCTTAGTGACGCTCATTATGACTTGCTTGCTTAGTGCCACTCATTATGACATGCTATCTTAGTGCCGCTCATGATGACATGCGTGCTTAGCGCCGCTCATTATGACATGCTTGCTTACAGCCACTCATTATGACATGTTTGATCAGTGCCACTCATTATGAAATGCTTGCTTAGTGCCGCTCATTATGACATGCATGCTTAGAGTCGCTCATTATGAGATGCTTGCTCAGCGCCTCTCAATATGACATGTTTGCTTAGTGCCGCTCACTATGACATGCTTGCTTGCTGACGCTCATTATGACATTCCTGCTTAGTGCCGCTTATCATGACATACTTGCTTAGCGCCGCTCATTATGACATGCTTGCTTAGGACCGTTCTTCATGACATGCTTGCTTAGTGCCGCTTATTATTAGATGCTTGCTTAGTGCCACTCATTATGACATGCTTACTTAGCGCCTCTCAATATGACATGCTTGCTTACAGCAACTCATTATGACATGCTTGCTTAGTGTCCTTATTATGACATGCTTGCTTAGTGCCGCTCTTTATGACATACTTGCTTAGTGCCGCTTATTATTAGATGCTTGCTTAGTGTCACTCATTATGACATGCTTGCTTAGTGCCGCTCATGATGACATACCTTCTCAGTGCCTCTCACTAGGACATGCTTGCTTAGAGCCTCTCATTAGGACATGCTTGCTTAAGTCGCTCAATATACCATACTTGCTTAGGGCTGCTCATTATGACATGCTTGCTTAGTGCCGCTCAGAATGACATGTTTGCTTAGTGCCGCTCACTATGACATGCTTGCTTACTGCCCTTATTATGACATGCTTGCTTAGTGACGCTCATTATGACATACTTGCTTAGTGCTGCTTAGTATGACATGCTTTTTATGTGCCCTCATTATTACATGCTTGCATAGTGCCGCTCATTATGACATACTTGCTTAGTGCCGCTCAGTAAGACATGCTTTCTATGTGCCCTCATTATTACATGCTTGCATAGTGCCGCTCCTTATGATGTGCTTGCTTACTGCCGCTCATTATGACATGCTTGTATAGTGACACTCATTAAGACCAGATTGCTTAGTGCCGCTCTAAATCTGACATGCTTGCTTGTTGCCGCTCATTATGACATGCTTGCTCAGTGCCACTCATTATGACATGCTTGCTCACTGCCAATCATTCTGACATGCTTGCTTAGTGCCGCTCATTATGACATGTTTGTTTTGTGCCGCTCATTATGACATGCTTGCTTAGCGCCGCTCATGATGACACACCTACTTAGTGCTGCTCATTAGGACATGCTTGCTTAGAGCCGCTCATTATGACATGCTAGCTTAGTATCGCTCGATATGACGTCTCGCTTAGTGCCGCTAAATATGACATTCATGCTTAGTGCCGCTCATAATGACATGCTTGCTTACTGCCGCTCATTATGACGTGCTTGCTCAGTGCCGCTCATCATGACATGCTTGCTGTGTTGCGCTTATTATGAAATGCTTGCTTACTGATGCTTATTATGACATGCTTGCTTAATAATGCTCATGATGACATGCTCGCTTAGTATCGCTCATTATGACATGCTTGCTTAGTGCCGCTCATTATGACATGCTTGCTTCGTGCCGCTCATTATGACATGCTAACTTAGTGCCGCTCATTTTGACATGCTTGCTTAGCGCCGCTCATTATGACATGCTTTGCTTAGTGCCGCTCATTATGACATGCTAGCTTAGTGCCGCTCATTATGCTTGCTTGCTTAGCGCCGCTCATGATGACATACCTGCTCAGTGCCGCTCATTAGGACATGCTTGCTTAGCGCCGCTCATTCTGACATGCATGCTTGCCTAGCACCGCTCATTATGACATGCTTGCTTAGTATCGCTCGATATGACATGCTCGGTTAGTGCCGTACGTTACGACATGCTAGCTTAGTGCCGCTCATTACGACAGGCTCGCTTAGTGCCGCTCATTATGACATGCTTGCTTAGTGCCGCTCATTATGACATGTTTGTTTTGTGCCGCTCATTATGACATGCTTGCTTAACGCCGCTCATAATGACACACCTACTTAGTGCTGCTCATTAGGACATGCTTGCTTAGAGCCGCTCATTATGACATGCTAGCTTAGCACCGCTCATTATGACATGCTAGCTTAGCACCGCTCATTATGACATGCTTGCTTAGCGCCTATCATTATGACATTCTTGCTTGGTGCCGCTCATTATGACATACTTGCTTAGCGGCGCTCATTATGGCATGCTTGCTTAGTGCAGCTCTTTATGACATGCTTGTTTAGTGCCGCTCAGTATGACATTCTTGCTTACTGCCGCTTATCATTACATACTTGCTTAGCGTCGCTCATTATGACTTGCTTGCTTAGGAACGCTCTTCATGACATGTTTGCTTAGTTCAGCTCATGATGACATGCTAGCTTAAGCCGCTCATTGTGACTTGCTGGCTTAGTGCCGCTCAATATGACATACCTACTCAGCGCCGCTCATTATGATATGTTTGCCTATTGCCGCTTATTATGACATGCCAGCTTAGTGCCGCTCATTAGGACATGCTTACGTAGCGCCTCTCAATATGACAAGCTTGCTTACAGCCACTCATTATGACATGCTTGCTTAGTGCCCTTATTATGACATGCTTCCTTAGTGCCGCTCATTATGACATGCTTGCTAAGTGCCGCTCATTATGAGATGCTTGCTTAATGCCACTCATTATGACATGCTTGCTTAGTGCCGCTCATTATACCATGCTTGCTTAGGGCCGCTCATTATGACATGCTTGCTTAGTGACGCCCAGTATGACATGTTTGCTCAGTGTCGCTCACTATGACATGCTTGCTTAGTGACCTTAATATGACATGCTTGCTTAGAGCCGCTCATAATGACATGCTTGCTTAGTGCCGCTCATTATGACATGCTTGCCTAGTGCCGCTCATTATGACGTGCTTGATCACTGCTGCTTATTATGACATGCTTGTTTAGTGACGCTCATTAATACCAGATTGCTTAGTGCCGCTCTAAATCTGACAAGCATGCTTAGTGCCGCTCATTATGACATGCTTGCTGTGTGGCGCTTATTATGAAATGCTTGCTTACTGACACTTATTTGGACATGCTTGCTTAGTAATGCTCATCATGACATGCTTGCTTAGTATAGCTCATTATGACACGCTTGCTCAGCGCCGTCCATTATGACATGTTTGCTTAGTGCCGCTCATTATGACATGCTTGCTTCATGCCGCTCATTATGACATACTAGCTTAGTGCCGCTCATTTTGACATTTTTTGCTTAGCGCCGCTCCTTATGACATGCTTGCTTAGTGCCGCTCATTATGACATGCTAGCTTAGTGCCGCTCATTATGCGTATTTGCTTAGCGCCGCTCATGATGACATACCTACTCAGTGCCGCTCATTAGGACAACATTGCTTCGTGCCGCTCATTATGACTTGCTAGCTTAGTGCCGCTCATTTTGACATGCTTGCTTAGCGCTGCTCATTATGACATACTTGCTCAGTGCCGCTCATTATGAGATGCTTGCTTAGTGCCGCTCATCATGACATGCTTGCTCAGTGTCGCTCACTAAGACATGCTTGCTTAGTGCCCTCATTATGACATGCTTGCTTAGTGCCGCTCATCATGACATGTTTGCTTAGTGCCACTCATTATGAAATGCTTGCTTAGTGCCGCTCATTATGACATGCTTGCTT
>SDVV010020578.1:0-13295 GCA_016164225.1 Gammarus roeselii | reverse complement strand
CGTTTTTGCCTTGAGGTTAGAAATCAGCTGCCTATACTTGGCTAGCAGATCTTCCGACCTTGTCCTTTTAAGATCATTGGTGCCTACATGGCAGATGAGTGTCTCCCGGCTGGAAACATCAACTTCAGCAAGGGCACCTCTGATCTTTTCAATCGTGACACCGGGTTTGCAAATAACCCGTCTCTTTGCCTTACACCTATGAGCAAATTCAACGGCCTGGTGTCGGACGATAGAGTCACCTAGGACTAGTGTCTCGATTTCGCCGTCCAGGTCCGTGAACCTCTCAAAGGTGTTCCGCGTTGGCATCACAAACGCGGGCCGGTTCACGAAGGTGAACCGGTTCTGGACCTGCTGAAATCCATCAGAGTCTACGCCGCCTCGTCGAGGTTGGGTGCGGTTTTGGCCCGTGGATGTCTTGGCCCGAGGTAATGGCTTAGTCCCAGTTTTTAGTTTCCGGGCAGCCGAAGACCTCTTGGCCTGGCGGGAAGTATGTACCCCGGGTTTGGGTTTAGGGGTGGAAGAGAGTTGCGAGCTCACATCCATCACCGGCAGCCCTGACATGGGCTTCGGGGTGGATGTGTGTTGCCGTTGTAGACTCTTACCCAGGACGTCACGGTAGGAAGTCAGAGCAAGACCACCAAGACTCCCCCGCGATCGAACTGGGTCCCTTCGGTCAATCCTTTCCCAGGATGCCTCTCCGTCCAGCTGTAAAGCATGGACCACCAACTCATTAACAGTAACTAGTTTCCTCGTCTGGTCCGCCAGGCTCTTACTAGCCTTCTCCATGTCAGAACGTAGGCTTCTACTAAGGTCTGCAGCAAAGGTCTCTAAATCGCGCTTGCTTACGAGGTCCTCTTGGACCTTACGTACCTCGTTTCTCACCTCTGCTACGGACTCGCAGGTCCTACTAATCTCCTCTCGCATCTCCTCATACTCACCGGCAACAATACGCAGCTGCTGCTCGAGGACGAAGACCTTCCCCTCGAAGATCCTGTCCTCTCCGCAGTCGTCCCTCCGCCGCAGGCCTTGGAAGGTCACCAGGACCTGGTCGAGCCTGCGGTCAAGCTCGCACAACCGGCAGACGAGGACTCCCTCGAGGTCCCTGAAGACGCTCCTGCTCATCCTGCCGAGGCAGACCGAGCACTCCGCCAGAGTAGGAGGCATCATCAGAAGTCGTCGGCGGGAATCTTCTTTCGTACGGTAGGCGCGCGCACTCACCTAATTATTTTCTGTTTATTATATTTATTAATTAGCACAATTAACACAGTAAAAGTTCACAATTGTTTCAGAAAACAAAGACACGAAAATGTTGTTTTATGTGTTATAGGTGTTGTAGGTGTTGTAGTTGTTATAGGGGTTTTAGGTGTTTTAGGTGTTGTAGGTGTTATAGGTGTTATGGGTGTTATTAGTGTTTTAGTTGTTTTATGTGTTTTAGTTGTTTCATGTGTTTTAGTTGTTTTAGGTGTTTAAGTGTTTGAGTTATTTCAGGTGTTATAGTTGTTTTTGGTGTTTCAGGTGTTTAGGTGTTATAGGTGTTTAGGTGTTTTAGGTGTAATAGGTGTTTTATGTGTTTTACTTGGCTTAGGTGTTTTAGTTGTTTTTAGGTGTTTTAGTTGTTTTAGTTGTTTCAGTTGTTATAGTTATTTTAGTTGTTATAGTTATTTTAGTTGTTTTAGTTGTTCTAGTTGTTGTAGTTGGTTTAGTTGTTTAAGTTGCTATAGTTGTTTTAGTTATTTTAGTTGTTTTAGTTGTTCTAGTTGTTCTAGTTGTTTTAGTTGTTTCAGTTGTTTAGTTGTTTAGTTGTTTAGTTGTTTTACTTGTTTTACTTGTTTTAGGTGTTTTTAATGTTTAGGTGTTGCAGGTGTTCTAGGTGTTTTAGTTTTAATAGGTGTTATAAAGTCTCAGTTGTTTTAGTTGTTTTAGTTGTTTTAGTTGTTGAAGTTGTTTTAGTTGTTTTAGTTGTTTAAGTTGTTTATGTTGTTTTAGTTGTTTTAGGTGTTGTAGTTGTTATAGGTGTTTTAGTTGTTGTAGTTGTTGTAGTTGTTATAGGTGTTTTAGTTGTTTTAGGTTTTTCAGGTGTTTAGGGGGTTTAGGTGCCAAGTTGGTTTAGGTGTTTCAAAGGGTTTAGGTGTTTTAGTTGGCTTAGGCGTTATAGTTGTTCTATGTGTTTTAGTTGATTTAGTTGTTCTATGTGTTTTAGTTGTTATAGGTGTTTTAGTTGCTATAGTTGTTTTAGTTGTTTTAGTTGTTTAGGTGTTTAAGTTGTTTTAGTTGTTTCAGTTGTTTTAGTTGTTGTAGGTGTTATAGTTTTTTAGTTGTTTTAGTTGTTTATGTTGTTTTAGATGTTTTAGTTGTTTAGTTGTTTAGTTGTTCTAGTTGTTTTAGTTGTTTTAGGTGTTATAGTTGTTATAGTTTTTATAGGTGTTTTAGTTGTTTGAGGTGTTTTAGGTGTTTAGTTGGTTAGGTGTTTAGTTGGTTTAGGTGTTCTAAATGGTTTAGGTGTTTTAGTTGGCTTAGGTGTTATAGTTATTCTATGTGTTCTAGTTGCTATAGGTGTTTAGTTGTTTAAGGTGTTTTAGTTGAAATAAGTGTTTTAGTTGTTTTAGGTGTTTAGTTGTTTAGGTGTTTTAGTTATTTTTTAGGTGTTTCAGTTGTTGTAGGCGTTTTAGTTGTTCAGTTGTATTAGTTGTTTTAGTGGTTTTATTTGTTTCAGTTATTCTAGTTGTTTTAGTTGTTTTAGTTGTAATTGTTGTTAAAGTTAATTTAGTAGTTTAGTTGTTATAGTTGCTCTAGGAGCTATAGTTGTTTTAGGTGTTAGTTGTTTTAGGTGTTTTTAGGTGTTATAGGTGTTTCAGTTGTTGTAGGTGTTGTAAATATTTTAGGTGTTTCAGTTGTTCAAGTTGTTTTAGTTGTTATAGTTGTTTAGGTGTTTTAGTGGTTCTAAGTGTTATAGTTGTTTTTAGTTGTTTTAGTTGTTGTAGTTGTTTTGGTTGTTTTAGTTGTTTTAGTTGTTTAGTTGGTTTAGTTGGTTTAGTTGTTATAGGTGTTATAGTTGTTTTAATTGTTTCAGTTGTTTTAGTCGTTATAGTTGTTTAGTTGTTTTAGTTGTTATAGTTGATTAGTTGTTATAGGTGTTGTAGTGGTTTTAGGTTTTATAGTTTTTTAGGTGTTTAAGTTGTTTATGGTGTTTTAGTTTTTCTATGTGTTTTAGTTGTTTTAGGTGTTTAGTTGTTGTATGTTTTCTAGTTGTTTTAGTTGTTTTAGTTGCTTTAGTTGTTTTAGTTGTTCTAGTTGTTTAGTTGTTTCTAGTTGTTATAATTGGTTTAGTTGTTTTAGTTGTTGAGTTGTTTTAGTTGTTCTAGTTGCTTCAGTTGTTTTAGTTATTTTAGTTATTCTAGTTGTTCAAGATGTCTTACTTGTTTTAGATGTTATAATTGTTTTAGGTGCTGTAGTTGTTTTAGGTGTCATATTTGTTGTAGGTGTTATATGTGTTCTAGGTGTTTCAGTTGTTATAGGTGTTTTATTTGTTTTAGGTGTTATAGTTGTTGTATGTGATTTAGTTGTTTAGTTGTTTAGTTGTTTTAGTTGTTATAGTTGTTTTAGTTGTTCTTAGTTGTTTTAGTTGTTATAGTTGTTTAGTTGTTTTTAGTTGTTTAGTTGTTTTAGTTGTTATAGTTGTTTTAGGGGTTTTAGTTGTTTTAGTTGTTATAGTTGTTTTAGTTGTTTTAGTTGTTTCAGTTGTTTGAGTTGTTTTAGTTGTTTTAGTTGTATTAGTTGTTTTAGTTGTTTAGTTGTTTCAGTTGTTATAGTTGTTTTAGTTGTTTTAGTTGTTTTAATTGTTATAGTTGTTTAGTTGTTTAGTTGTTTTAGATGTTTTAGTTGTTTAGTTGTTAGTTGTTTGTAGTTGTTTTAGATGTTTCAGTTGTTCTAGTTGTTTCTTGTTGTATCAGTTGTTTTAGATGTTTTAGTCGTTTTAGTTGTCATAGTTGATGTAGGTGTTATAGTTACTTTAGGTGTTTTAGTTGTTTAGGTGTTTTAGTTGTTGTAGTTGTTTTAGTTGTTATAGTCGTTTTAGGTGTTTTAGTTGGTATAGTTGTTATAGTTGTTTAAGTTGTTTTAGTTGTTTTAGTTGATTTAGATGTTTTAGTTGTTTCAGTTGTTAAAGTTGTTTTAGTTGTTATAGTTGTTTTAGTTGTTGAAGTTGTTTTAGGTGTTATAGTTGTTCTAGTTGTTATAGGTTTTTAGTTGTTTTAGGTGTTTTAGGTGCTTAGTTGGTTAAGGTGTTATAGTTGGTTTAGGTGTTTTAGTTGGTTTAGTATTATAGTTGGTTTAGGTGTTTTAGTTGTTCTATTTGTTTTAGTTGGTATAGTTGTTTTAGGTGTTTTAGTTGTTATAGGTGTTTTAGATGTTAGGGGTTTCAGTTGTTTAAGGTGTTTTAGTTGTTTTTTAGGTGTTTTAGTTGTGCTTGGTGTTTCAGTTGTTTAAATTGTTATAAATGTTTTAGTTGTTTTAGTTGTTTTATTTGTTTTAGTTATTGTAGTTGTCCTAGTTGTTATAGTTATTTAGGTGCTTAAGTTGTTATATGTGTTTAGTTGTTTTAGATGTTTTAGGTGTGTCAGTTGTGATATGTGTTCTAGTTGTTTTAGGTGTTTCAGTTGTTTTAGTTGTTGTAGTTGTTTTAGTTGCTGTAGGTGTTTTAGTTGTTTTAGTTGTTATTGTTGTTTTAGTTGTTATAGTTATTTAGTTGTTTTAGTTGTTTAGTTAATGTAGTTGTTTCAGGTGTTTTTAGTTGTTCTAGTTGTTGTAGTGGTTCAGTTGTTTTAGTTGTTTTAGTTGTAATAGCTGATGAAGTGTTATAGTTACTTAAGGGGTTTTAGTTGTTTTAGGTGTTTTAGTTGTTGTTGTTGTTTTAGTTGTTTCAGTTGTTATAGTTGTTTAGGTGTTATAGTTGTTTTATTAGTTATAGTTGTAAAAGTTGTTTTAGTTGTTTAGTTGTTTTAGTTGTTCGTAGTTGTTTTAGGTGTTTTAGTTGTTTCGGTTGTTTCAGTTGTTTAGTTGTTCTAGATGTTTTAGTTGTTTAAGTTGTTTTAGTTGTTTTAGGTGTTTTAGTTAATATAGGTGTTTAAGTGCTTTAGATGTTTTAGTTGTTTTAGTTGTTTTAGTTGTTTTAGTTGTTCTAGTTGTTTTAGTTGTTTAGTTAATTTAGTTGTTATAGTTGCTTTATTGTTTAGGTGCTATAGTTGTTTTAGGTGTTATAGTTGTCATATGTGTTTCTAGGTGTTTAGGTGTTGCAGTTGTTATAGGTGTTTTAGTTGTTCTAGTTGTTTTAGTTGTAATAGTTGTTATAGTTGTTTGAAGTGTTTTAGATGTTGTAGGTGTTTTAGTTGTTTTAGTTGTTTTAGTTGTTTTAGGTGTTAAGTTGTTTAGGTGTTATAGTTGTTTTAGGTGTTTAAGTTGTTGTAGGTGTTTTAGTTGTTCTAGTTGTTCTAGTTGTTTAGTTGTTTTAGTTGTTCTAGTAGTTTTAGCTGTTTTAGTTGTTTTAGTTGTTATAGCTGTTTTAGTTGTTTAGTTGTTATAACTGTTTTATTTGTTTAAGTTGTTTAAGTTGTTTTAGTTGTTCTAGGTGTTTAGTTGTTTGGTGTTCTAGTTGTTTTAGGTGTTTAAGTTGTTTTAGTTGATAAGTTGTTCAATGTGTTTAGTTTTCAAGGTGTTATAGTTGTTTAAGGTGTTTTACTTGTTATAGGTGTTTTAGGTGTTGTAGTTGTTCAAGGTGTTCTAGTTGTTATATGTGTTCTCGGTGTTGTATGTGTTATAGGATACTTAGGTGTTACAGGTGTTATAGGTGTTCTCGTTGGTTTAGGTACTTTAGGTGTTTAATGTGTTTAAAGTGTTCTAGTTGTTATAGGTGTTCTAGTAGTTTTGTGTGCTATAGTCGTTTCAGGTGTTTTAGTTGTTTTAGGTGTTTTAGTTGTTGTTGGTGTTTAGTTGTTTCTTGTTGTTTTAGTTGCTGTAGTTTTTTTGGTTGTTCTAGTTGTTTTAGGTGTTTTAGTGGTTCTAAGTGTTATAGTTGTTTAGTTGTTTTAGTTGTTGTAGTTGTTTATGTTGTTTTAGTTGTTTTAGTTGTTTAGTTGGTTTAGTTGTTTTAGTTGTTATAGGTGTTATAGTTGTTTTAGTTGTTTCAGTTGTTTTAGTCGTTATAGTTGTTTAGTTGTTTTAGTTGTTATAGTTGATTAGTTGTTATAGGTGTTGTAGTGGTTTTAGGTTTTATAGTTGTTTAGGTGTTTAAGTTGTTTATGGTGTTTTAGTTTTTCTAGGTGTTTTAGTTGTTTTAGGTGTTTAGTTGTTGTATGTGTTCTAGTTGTTTCAGTTGTTTTAGTTGCTCTAGTTGTTTTAGTTGTTCTAGTTGTTTTAGTTGTTTCTAGTTGTTATAATTGGTTTAGTTGTTTTACTTGTTGAGTTGTTTTAGTTGTTCTAGTTGCTTTAGTTGTTTTAGTTATTTTAGTTATTCTAGTTGTTCAAGATGTCTTACTTGTTTTAGGTGTTATAGTTGTTTTAGGTGCTGTAGTTGTTTTAGGTGTTATAGTTGTTTAGGTGTTATATGTGTTCTAGGTGTTTCAGTTGTTATAGGTGTTTTATTTGCTTTAGGTGTTACAGTTGTTGTATGTGATTTAGTTGTTTAGTTGTTTAGTTGTTTTAGTTGTTATAGTTGTTTTAGTTGTTCTTAGTTGTTTTAGTTGTTATAGTTGTTTAGTTGTTTTTAGTTGTTTAGTTGTTTTAGTTGTTATAGTTGTTAAAGGGGTTTTAGTTGTTTTATTTGTTATAGTTGTTTTAGTTGTTTTAGTTGTTTGAGTTGTTTTAGTTGTTTTAGTTGTATTAGTTGTTTTAGTTGTTTAGTTGTTTCAGTTGTTATAGTTGTTTTAGTTGTTTTAGTTGTTTTAATTGTTATAGTTGTTTAGTTGTTTAGTTGTTTTAGTTGTTTTAGTTGTTTAGTTGTTTGTTGTTTGTAGTTGTTTTAGGTGTTTCAGTTGATCAAGTTGTTTCCTGTTGTATCAGTTGTTTTAGTTGTTTTAGTCGTTTAGTTGTCATAGTTGATGTAGGTGTTACAGTTACTTTAGGTGTTTTAGTTGTTTAGGTGTTTTAGTTGTTGTAGTTGTTTTAGTTGTTATAGTCGTTGTAGGTGTTTTAGTTGGTATTGTTGTTATAGTTGTTTAAGTTGTTTTAGTTGTTATAGTTGATTTAGATGTTTTAGTTGTTTCAGTTGTTAAAGTTGTTTTAGTTGTTATAGTTGTTTTAGTTGTTGAAGTTGTTTTAGGTGTTATAGTTGTTCTAGTTGTTATAGGTTTTTATTTGTTTTAGGTGTTTTAGGTGCTTAGTTGGTTAAGGTGTTATAGTTGGTTTAGGTGTTTTAGTTGGTTTAGTATTTTAGTTGGTTTAGGTGTTTTAGTTGTTCTATTTGTTGTAGTTGGTATAGTTGTTTTAGTTGTTTTAGTTGTTATAGGTGTTTTAGATGTTAGGTGTTATAGTTGTTTAAGGTGTTTTAGTTGTTTTTTAGGTGTTTTAGTTGTGCTAGGTGTTTCAGTTGTTTAAATTGTTATAAATGTTTAGTTGTTTTAGTTGTTTTAGTTGTTTTAGTTATTATAGTTGCCCTAGTTGTTATAGTTATTTAGGTGCTTAAGTTGTTATAGGTGTTTAGTTGTTTTAGATGTTTTAGGTGTGTCAGTTGTGATATGTGTTCCAGTTGTTTTAGGTGTTCCAGTTGTTTTAGTTGTTGTAGTTGTTTTAGTTGCTGTAGGTGTTTTAGTTGTTTTAGTTGTTATTGTTGTTTTAGTTGTTATAGTTATTTAGTTGTTTTAGTTGTTTTAGTTGTTTGTAGTTGTTTCAGGTGTTTTTAGTTGTTCTAGTTGTTTTAGTGGTTCAGTTGTTTTAGTTGTTTTAGTTGTAATAGCTGATGAAGTGTTATAGTTACTTAAGGTGTTTTAGTTGTTTTAGGTGTTTTAGTTGTTGTTGTTGTTTTAGTTGTTTCAGTTGTTATAGTTGTTCAGGTGTTATAGTTGTTTTATTAATTATAGTTGTATAAGTTGTTTTAGTTGTTTAGTTGTTTTAGTTGTTCGTAGTTGTTTTAGGTGTTTTAGTTGTTTTGGTTGTTTCGGTTGTTTAGTTGTTCTAGGTGTTTTAGTTGTTTAAGTTGTTAAAGTTGTTTTAGGTGTTTTAGTTATTATAGGTGTTTAAGTTGTTTTAGATGTTCTAGTTGTTTTAGTTGTTTTAGTTGTTCTAGTTGTTTTAGTTGTTTAGTTAATTTAGTTGTTATAGTTGCTTTATTGTTTAGGTGCTATAGTTGTTTTAGGTGTTATAGTTGTCATATGTGTTTCTAGGTGTTTAGGTGTTGCAGTTGTTATAGGTGTTTTAGTTGTTTTAGTTGTTTTAGTTGTAATAGTTGTTATATTTGTTTGAAGTGTTATAGATGTTGTAGGTGTTTTAGTTGTTTTAGGTGTGTTAGTTGTTTTAGGTGTTTAGTTGTTTAGGTGTTATTGTTGATTTAGGTGTTTAAGTTGTTGTAGGTGTTTTAGTTGTTCTAGTTGTTCTAGTTGTTTAGTTGTTTTAGTTGTTCTAGTAGTTTTAGTGGTTTTAGTTGTTTTAGTTGTTATAGCTGTTTTAGTTGTTTAGTTGTTATAACTGTTTTATTTGTTTAAGTTGTTTTAGTTGTTCTAGGTGTTTAGTTGTTTTGGTGTTCTAGTTGTTTTAGGTGTTTAAGTTGTTGTAGTTGATAATTTGTTCAAGGTGTTTAGTTTTTCAAGGTGTTATAGTTGTTTAAGGTGTTTTACTTGTTATAGGTGTTTTAGGTGTTGTAGTTGTTCAAGGTGTTTTAGTTGTTATAGGTGTTTTCGGTGTTGTAGGTGTTATAGGATACTTAGGTGTTACAGGTGTTATAGGTGTTCTCGTTGGTTTAGGTACTTCAGGTGTTTAATGTGTTTAAAGTGTTCTAGTTGTTATAGGTGTTCTAGTAGTTTTGTGTGTTATAGTCGTTTCAGGTGTTTTAGTTGTTTCAGATGTTTTAGTTGTTGTTGGTGTTTAGTTGTTTTTTGTTGTTTTAGTTGCTGTAGTTGTTTTAGTTGTTCTAGTTGTTTTAGGTGTTTTAGTTGTTGAAGGTGTTTAGTTGTTTTAGGTGTTTTAGTTGTGTTAGTTGTTTTATGTGTTTTAGTTGTTCTAGTTGTTATAGTTGTTTGAGATGTTTGTAGTTGTTATAGTTGTTTTAGTTGTTTTAGTTGTTATAGTTGTTTTAGTTTTTATAGTTGTTTAGGTGTTTTAGTTGTATATGTGTTTCAGTTGTTTTAGGTGTTATTGTTGTTTAAGGTGTTTTAGTTTTTTCTTGGTGTTCTAGTTGTTATATGTGTTCTAGTTTTTGTATGTGTTATAGGTGTTTTTTGTGTTATAAGTGTTGTAGGTGTTGTAGTTTTTATATGGGTTTTAGGTGTTTTAGGTGTTGTAGGTGTTATAGCTGTTATGGGTGTTATTAGTATTGTAGTTGTTTTATGTGTTCTAATTGTTTCAGGTGTTTAAGTTGTTTTAGGTGTTTAGGTGTTTAAGTTATTTCAGGTTTTAAAGTTGTTATTGGTGTTTCAGGTGTTTAGGTGTTATAGGTGTTTAGGTGTTTTAGGTGTTATAGGTGTTTTATGTGTTTTAGTTGGTTTATGTGTTTTAGTTGTTTTATGTGTTTTAATTGTTTTAGTTGTTTTAGTTGTTATAGTTATTTAGTTGTTTAGTTGTTTTAGTTGTTCGTAGTTGTTTTAGGTGTTTTAGTTGTTCTAGTTGTTTTAGTGGTTCAGTTGTTTTAGTTGTTTTAGTTGTTATAGTTGATGAAGTGTTATAGTTACTTAAGGTGTTTTAGTTGTTTTAGGTGTTTTAGTTGTTGTAGTTGTTTTAGTTGTTTTAGTTGTTATAGTTGTTTAGGTGTTATAGTTGTTTTAGTAGTTATAGTTGTTCAAGATGTTTTAGTTGTTTAGTTGTTTTAGTTGTTTGTAGTTGTTTTAGGTGTTTTAGTTGTTTTGGTTGTTTCAGTTGTTTAGTTGTTCTTGGTGTTCTAGTTGTTTAAGTTGTTATAGTTGTTTTAGGTGTTTTAGTTAATATAGGTGTTTAAGTTGTTTTAGTTGTTCTAGTTGTTTTAGTTGTTTTAGTTGTTCTAGTTGTTTTAGTTGTTTTAGTTGTTTAGTTAATTTAGTTGTTATAGATGCTTTAGTTGTTTAGGTGCTTTAGTGGTTTTAGGTGTTATAGTTGTTATATGTGTTTCTAGGTGTTTAGGTGTTTCAGTTGTTATAGAGGTTTTAGTTGTTTCTAGGTGTTTTAGTCGTTTAGTTGTTTTAGTAGTTTTAGTTGTTTTAGTTGTTATAGTAGTTTTAATCATTTTAGTTGTCATAGTTGTTATAGTAGTTTTAGGTGCTTGAGTTGATTTAGGTGTTTAGTTGTATATGTGTATTAGGTGTTTTATGTGTGTCAGTTGTTATATGTGTTTTAGTTGTTTCAGGTGTTTCAGTTGTTTCAGTTGTTTTAGTTGTTTTAGTTGTTTTAGTTGTTTATGTGTTTTAGTTGTTTTAGGTGTTATAGCTGTTGTATTTGTTTTAGTTGTTTTAGTTGTTTGGTTGTTTTAGTTGTTTTAGTTGTTAAAGTTGCTTTAGTTGTTGTAGTTGTTTTAGGTGTTATAGTTGTTTTAGTCGTTTTTGTTGTTGTAGGTGTTATAGTTGTTTTCTAGGTGTTTAGTTGTTTAGTTGTTGTAGCTGATATAGTTGTTTTAGTTGTTTAGTTGTTATAGTTGCTTTAGTTGTTTTAGTTGTTTTAGTTGTTATAGTTGTTCTGGTTGTTTTAGTTGTTTTAGGTGTTATAGTTGTTGTAGGTTTTATAGGTTTTTTAGTTGTTATAGGTATTTTAGTTGTTTTACGTGTTTTACGTGTTTGGGTGTTCTAGGTGTTTAGGTGTTGTAGGTGTTTTAGGTTTTTTAGGTGTTTTCTGGTGTTTTAGGTGTTGTATGTGTTATTGGTGTTTATTTGCTTTTGATGTTTTAGTTGTTTAGTTGTTTTAGTTGTTATAGTTGTTTTAGGTGTTTTAGTTGTTTTAGGTGTTATAGCTGTTTTAGTTGTTTTAGTTGGTATAGTTGTTTTGGTTGTTCAAGTTGTTTTAGTTGTTATAGTTGTTTTAGTTGTTATAGTTGTTATAGGTGTTATGGATGTTTTAGTTGTTGTAGTTGTTTTAGGTGTTATAGTTGTTTTTAGGTGTTTAGTTGTTTAGTTGTTTTAGTTGATATAGTTGTTTTAGTTGTTTAGTTGTTATAGGTGCTTTAGTTATTTTAGTTGTTATAGTTGTTTTAGTTGTTGTAGTTGTTTTAGGTGTTTTATTGTTTAAGTTGTTTTAGTTGATATAGTTGTTCTAGTTGTTAAGATGTTTTAGTTGTTTTAAGTGTTTTATTTGTTGTATGTGTTTAGTTGTTATAGATGTTAAAAGTGTTTGAGTTGTTTTCTGTGTTTTGTTGTTTTATGTGTTATAGTTGTTTTGGTGTTATAGTTGTTTTAGGTATTTTAGTTGTTTAAGGTGTTATAGTTGTTTAATGTGTTTTAGTTGTTGTAGGTGTTTTAGTTGTTTTAGTTGTTATAGTTGTTTTAGTTGTTATAGTTGTTTTAGTTGTTTAGTTGTTTAGTTGTTTTAGTTGTTTTAGTTTTTTTAGTTGTTTAGTTGTTGTAGTTGTTTTAGTTGTTTAGTTGTCCTAGTTGTTTTAGTTGTTTTAGTTGTTTTAGTTGTTTAGTTGATATAGTTGTTTTAGTTGTTTTTAATTGTTTATTTGTTTAGTTGTTTCAGTTGTTTCAGTTGTTTTAGTTGTTTTAGTTGTTTTATTTGTTATAGTTGTTTCAGTTGTTTTAGTTGTTTTAGTTGTTTTAATAGGTTTTGTTGCTCTAGTTGTTTTAGTTGTTTTAGTCGTTATAGTTGTTGTAGGTGTTATAGTTTATTTAGGTTCTTTAGTTGTTTTAGTTGTTTGAGTTGTTTTAGTTGTTCCAGTTGTTCCAGGTGTTTGAGTTGCTTTAGTTGTTTAGTTGTTTTAGTTGTTTTAGTTGTTTAGTTGTTTCAGTTGTTTTAGTTGTTTTAGGTGTTTAAGTTGTTCCAGTTGTTATATTTGTTTTAGTTGTTATAGTGGTTTTAGTTGTTAAGGTGTTCTAGTTGTTTATAGGTATTCTAGGTGTTCTAGTTGTTTCAGGTGTTTTAGTTGTTTTAGGTGCTTTAGGTGTTCTAGGTGTTTTAGGTGTTTTAGGTGTTGTACATGTTGTAGGTGTTATAGGTGTTTTTCTGGTGTTTCATGTGTTTTATGTGTTTTTGAGGTTTTTGAGTTGTTTAGGTGATTTAGTTGTTATAGGTGTTCTAGGTGTTATAGGTGTTTTAGGTGTTTGTATGTGTTTGAGTTGTTCAAGATGTTTAGTTTTTATAGTTGTTTTAGTTGTTTCAGTTGTTTTAGGTGTTTCCGTTGTTTTAGTTGTTCTAGTTGTTATAGTTGATCTAGTTGTTTTGGTTGTTTTAGTTGTTATAGTTGTTTAGTTGTTCAAGTTGTTTTAGTTGGTTTTGTTGTTTAGTTGTTATACAGTGCTGTGCAAATTAGTTCGGACAGTGGTGAAATAATACAATTATTTGCTAAATCGAAGTTTTATTTACAAAAAACATATCAATGGTACAAAAGATGATATAATTGATAGGAGATATGACCTCCTTTTGCTTTAACAAGCATCTGAACACGATTTAGCATGGATTCGACCAAAGTGGAACATATTTTAGCCTGTTCTTCATCATGATACCAGGCCCTAATTACAGCACTAATTAGCTTTGTCATTGTCGAACAGTCTTCTTTCTGGAGCCTTCATTTCACTATAGCCATAGGTTTTCGATGGGATTGATGTCAAGAGAATTTCCAGGCCAGTCTAAAACCTCCAGTCCACATTCTTCAATGAATGTGCGCATTTTACGTGAAGTATGGCATGGTGCGAGATCCTGCTGAAAAATGCCGTCTCCATCAGGAAAGTCCCTTCTCATCCTAGGAAGCAAGTGAGTCTCCAATAAAGCCTTGTATTTATCACTGTTCATCATGCCCTCTACACTAATAAGTCTTCCTATACCGTTAGCGCTAAAACTACCCCAAAACATCTTCTTAGGCGGATGTTTGGGCGCTTGTTGAATGTGTCCTGGCCGAAGCGGTTCACCTTTGCTTCGTCTCACGAACTGTGACCTGTAGCCATGTACTTCAAAATGCGATTCGTCTGAAAATACTA
>SDVV010020577.1:0-13295 GCA_016164225.1 Gammarus roeselii | reverse complement strand
TAAAGATAGGAATTACTCAAGTTAAGTTAACTTAAATTTTTCCTCATGTTTGTCGTTCGAGAGGGTTTCGGAAACGTAACCACGGCTAGGGTACACTACCACCACTGCGGTAAACTGAATAATTTAAGACGTGATGTCAGAATATCCTTGTTGTCTGGCGTATGGCCCCGCCCTACCAGCCCATGACCTCACTGGTGCAATACAGCGGATATTCGCTTTCTCAGGCTAGTCATTTCAGGCTCAAAAATTTTGGATATTCAAGTAGTTTATAAACATTCAACATATTAATAAAGCCATCATCATGAAGAACAGATCTCCAATATTTTATATTGGTCACCATTTTTAAGCTAACACAAACCAATTGATTAGAAAAAAATCAGTTTATGAAGGTAAGAATTTGTTATCTGTTTTATGCTGTAACGACAAGCTGAAACTTCAATATTTTTCATTTGTTTCTGGGGGAAATGAATTGATGTTTTACTTCTTGTACATCGGGCAGTGAAGATAATTGTAAATCTATGGAGATCAGTGGTATTTTTTGCCGAAATCCAGTATAAATAATTATGCAATCATCGAATTTTCGGGCAATTTGCGCATTTTTGGTTCGAGTTATTTGAAGGGCTTTTTTCAACGAATGACAAGAGTTGGCGCAAATATTCATTTACAGTAGCAGGAGAAAACAGATGTAATGTTATTTGCAGGGCAGTCCAAGTGTCCATGACACTACAAATTCCTATGTTATGAGATGAGGCCCAAATCAAATAAAAAAAACATCAAATCCTATGTTATGAGCAGTTACGAGAGTTGCGCTGCGCTCAGTTCTGAATTTTGCACTTCATCGAGAAGATGGTCATCTCCAGGAATATCACAACGTTGTCCGCAAATTGAGACTGTAAATAAATGAATCCATATGAATGTTTGAATAAAAGAAAGTTTATGAAACAAAATTGCAATTGTAATATCATCAAGGGAACGCGTAATGCAACTAAGCTTTCAACTCAGAACACAATCCATGGAATGACAATAAGCATTGATGTTTAGTTGAAATGTATTTGATTAAATTTATTTCATTTAGGCCTCATTTCCACCCGAGCCACATCGCAAATCATAACAGGCTTCCCTGTAGGGCTTGACGATCATGGATTCCAGTAGGCTCGCACACCTCGGTGTACGAGAAAAACAACGTTGTCATATATAGATCTATTATGAAAATTTAGTCGTATCAGACCGCACGCTGGTGCGCGCAAATTTTTTTTTATACGAAACGGATCTCCGTTTTTAAACGTTTATAACTTCGAGAGTTATTTGTACGCACGTCATTGTGCGCAGGTAGCATCGTCGAGACTGTTACAAGGTTTACGACTACACGGACAAAGTCGGGTCTGACAGCAACACAACACAATGTTTACAGCTACGCGGTCTAGTTCAGTTACGGTACCATTTCAAAATGCAAGTAAGATAAAGACTCAGACGAAACGAAACCCCGCCTCCAACCACCCAGAACTTCATTAGTAATATGTACGCACGCTAGTGCACACAGTGGTATTGTCGAAAATTACGGATCAGATCGACTCCAACTGCAACGCATCACAAGGTTTATAGCTACGCGTTTCAGGACAACCACATAAATTACATATGGTCCGTGCACACGGGAGCAACTAAACCGAAAAAAACTATTATTCACAAAATTACAAACAGGAACTCTGGGACAAATACATTAGCATTATTTTACATGACAAAATTGTGGATCGAGAAGAGGAGAGAAAATGCAGGTTCATCATGGGCTGATACACTGCTCAGATTATTGACGACACTCCTATTGTTTAGGGAAATAGGGGGAGAGCAGAGGTCCCTCGGGTCACAAAAGAGCCCGATAGGCTCCGGAAGGTAACCCAAGTCCCCCAGGCCCTCGAGCTCCCCGGGTTCCTCGAGTCCCCTTGTCTTAGTTCATCTCTGCTTGTCTCGAATCATTTCGGCTTGTCTCGACTTGTCATACCCAACTCGATTCGTCTCAACGTGTTTCGACGGATGTCGACGCACCTCTGTGCTAGTAATCTGAGGACTGTAATAGCTTATTGTTCTACTCATCCACTTCACATATACATTTTTCTGTGCATGGGCTTACAGCGTTGGAAGGGGAAGCAAGGGCCCCCTCCCCGGGTTCAAAGGGGCCTCAAGATGGTCCCAAAGTTGCTCAAGGAGGTCCCAAAGGGTCTCAAGGATGTCCCAAAGGGCCCCAGAAGGGTCCAAGAGGGTCCCGTATAATTTTCCTGATCTTTCAAGTCCCCCGGGTTCCCGAAACCCCCGGGTCCTTCGAGTCCCGCGGCTCCCACGAGTACCCTCCGTTCATCGGGCCACCTAGTCTCGACCAGCCTCTGTTCGTCTCGACTCATCGCCTCCCCAGTCGACTCGTCTCAACTCGCCTCAAACTGCCTCGACTCGCCTCGTCCCCTCCACGTACAGTGCTATTTAGGACTTTCACAGTTAAAGATCCGCATAAACGTTACTTTACCATTTAGCCATCAAAACGCCGAGCTGTGCTCGGACTTATTAGGCGCCCGGGAAAGTGGAAATCATCCCACCATAGGTTGGTCTAGACTAACACACCGCATAGTCCACCTAGGGTCCCCTGCGGGCGTCCAATGATACGTAATTAAATAATCAATCCGAAATTGATCACCACGAAAAAAGGGCACAGATACAAAAAATAGAGCCCACGAAATAAGACATACGATACTAAAAAAATTGTTTATGATCTACAAAATGAATAATCGTCCTTCCACCCAAATTGGAATGTTATATACAAACATTACACAAGAGGACAGATGTCACCAGTTCAATGGGAACGAAAGCTTTAATCACATTTTTGTGTGAGTTTGAGGACCATGTGCACTAACGTTACACATACTCGTACAAATAATAATTTAAGTTACACTAACTTAATTCAAAACCATCACAACAAAATTTAATAGAAATTTGAGTTCTCCGCCAGAGTAACGCCGACTAGAGGGTGCAAAAGTTTCTTGAAGGGGTCCCAAATACCTCAAGATGTTCCCAATGGGCCCCAGAAGGGTCCAAGTGGGTACTCCAAGTCCCTCGGGTCCCCCCCAAATTTCTCGGGTCCCGCGGTCCCTCAAGTACCCCGGGCTCCCTGTCACAGTCTCGACTCGTGGCCATCCTCGTCGTCTCAACCAGTCTCGCCTCGTGACCATCCCCGTCGACTCGTCTCCACTCGCCTCGCATCGTGATCTCCATGAACAGTGTCATGGCATGCCTTTGAAGGCCTTCACACTCAAAGATTAAAATTAACATCTCTTCCCCACTAAGACACCGAAACACTCAGCTGTGCTCGAACATTTATTATATACCAAAACAAGTGAAAATTCTGCCTAACTAACACAGCGCACAGTCCAACCTAGGGTTCCTGCGGGTGTCAACCGGAAATGTATTCAAAGTGATAAAAATTTGATCACCAGTAGAAAATGACAAATAATAGTCACTGAAAGAAGAAACAATTTTTTTTTGTGATAATCATCTAAAAAATGAATAATCATCCGTCTACCCGAGTTTCGCATCATGTGTGTATGTAAAAGCGATTTGATTTGTAATTTCCAGTACCGTTCATTTTAATATATTACAAATATATTTAACGAAAAAGTAACAATTTTACTGTTCGTACAGATTAGTGGGGGCAATCTATTCGCCAAGGTGCGATTCAGCAAAAAAAATTGAAGGTATGTGCTCCTCACACGAAATGTAGCGACATTAAGTCACATAATTTTTTTCAATTTGTAGTTGATAATTGCAAGTGTCACGTCATCACTTTAGATAGCACGGTTACCGCGCGCGGCCCAATCTTGGTCTACAATCCCAGTCGTTATTTGACCCTTATCCATGCCTAGTATCTATAGCTACCACCCGGCTAGTTTCCCCATATTCGAATTATGTTGACGAACTTTGTAGATTTTATCGCATAACAGCTTCCTATTCAAAATTCCAATCCTGAAGTTACAATCTGCTACCAATATAAAATTCTACAAACTCAGAAGGTTTGTCCTAAATAAACGTCAAACATTTTATTCACATATTTTCGACGCTATTAGCTCCCTCAATTGGCGATATTAGTTCCCTCCATGAAATTAAGAGAAAATGTCATCAACACAATCAAATTTGTTGCTATAGTCCGCATTTATACGAGTCAACCCGCCGCGATTGATGCAAGATATCCAATTATCCTGAACGTCATCTAAATTTCCTTCTTAAGAATGGACATTTGGAGCATAATTTATTTACAACGTAACCTAAAACTCATTCTCTGCCTTCGTGTATAGACATGTATGTATGTATAGACATACAGCCGTTTCCCCCTAGTTAGGGGGGTGGCTAGGTTAGGCAGACACAGAGGGGGGAGGAGCCCAATCTCCCCGCCACAAGACCGCCGTGTCTATGCCGAGGCTCGAACTCGCGACATGCAGCACCAGAGGCTGACACTGCAGTCGGATACGCTAACCACTCGGCCACGTGAGCATCACTCTGCCTTCGTGAGCATCTAAATTGCTCGCTTCCGATGTTCAATTCATCAATTGTCAAATCATTGGAATCGTTTTTTTTGTTGCAGTCATTGAAAAAGATTTACAGACGAGGGAGGTGACACACGGGGAACAGATATATCGCCGTTTATTTATTTTATGGTTTGTTACCGGTGACCTTGCATTTTGCAATTCAACAATGGCTGAAGTGACACAGTCAATATTTTAAGGGAATCGAGTGTTGGGGCGTGAAGACACTAAAACGTTGAAACCACCTATTGCCTTGATCCATGTGTTTAAAACTAAGAGGGCAGGGATGGTCACAACACGAACCCATCTGTCTGATAATGCCAAACATGTGTTCAATAATATCTTGATTTAATCGTTTGGTCAACAAGAAGCAAATGTCATAAAGAGCATGTACATCGTCATACAGCGACACAATTGACTTCGACGATAAAATAATACCCTTTTGAAATGCAAACACTTTACCAGAAACTGTCGAAGAAAGAATGGAAGATATAGTTTCATTTAAAATGTTCATTTGCCGTTCGGATTTTGTGAATGCATATCTTCCCTATCTAAAACCGTCACGCATAACCTGAGAGTTCATGATATCGAACCAACTATCTAATAACGAAATAAAATTTGCTGTTGCTTCCCAGTTACTGCATTTTAGCTTATGTTCACTTAGGTAGGAGATGGTCTTCGACACTAGCAGAAAGCAGATGAACTGCTGCGCGGACTTTCTGTCGTTCCGTTCCTTCAACTTTTAAATTTTAGGAACATATTTTTCGTGCAAATTTTGAAGTCTAAACAATCAAAATCTATAAGTTCAACAAAAGGCTTGTTGAAGGCATGCAAAAGGCATGTTAACGACAATTCCATAATAAATTAGATCATTTCGTACTAGTTTTACTAAATGCGGAACGTTGGCAAACACATGAATATAGCGTATTTTATCATACGGATTTGTGGAAAAGTTTGTTTCAGGTGTTACATTTGACGATTTCAGTAGACCTTGATTGCAGCCAGTCATGTCACACACAGTAGCAAATTCGGAGAAACTTGCCGTTTCGACAGCTTCAATTATTTTTGTCAAATTATCTTCATTAAATTAAAATAAAATAAAACATATCGCACTGCTTCCAGTGTCTAACCATACCTCTGGTTACGGCCACCTGAACTTTGTCCTTGGGTTTATATGTTCTTTCTGATCCTCTGTCATTCAAATATTTTTTGACTCCAACATCTCGTCAAACGACATGATGCATTCCCTCTCACACTCAGTCATGTTATTAGCTATGGCTGTCCAGGTTCAACATAATTTTTTTGAATCCGTGAATTAAGTGTAGAATTTGAGGGCAAAGAAGGCTTCCATACCTGCCGCATCTACCTATAAGCTCTCCTGCTCACTGCTCGGTGTGACAATGCACTAGAAATATCCTCATTGCTCCATTTTGCAGTTTTTACCTTTCCCCCATTAATTGTTTTAGTAATTTGAATGCTTGAGAAAAAGGGAAACAAAATTTTGTATTATTTTGGAACTAATCAATCCCTGTGTTGGATTTTTACTTGCAACGACTTGACAAGTTTAATCAGACTATTTCTACAATTATTTAGGTCGCACTTGTTAACCGTGAGACATATTTCCTTTTTTAAACGCCTCATTTTGTTCTGTATGTAATGCAAGTTCTTCTGACTGTTCATCTGCTTTTTTGGTAACGAGTCACGTATTTTTTACGCTTCAGAGCTTTTTTTTGTTCTAAAAGAGAATAAATGACATAATCCATTCTGGTACTTGTTAAATTTTAAAGATCTTTTTGTGAAATAGCATTGCAAAGGGGGAAGACTAGTGCAGCTCATTCTTTTACTGTTTAATAACCAGTTGGTGCAGTGTAGGGCCTATGATTCTTGTAGTGCCTCACAGCCAGAAGACAAGGATGCCGTTGAGGACTGTCGACCTGCACCGCCAAAAGGCAAAGTTGCCGGTAGCACACAGTTTTGGGACGCAGGAGCCCGTCGAATAGCACTGACAGCAGACTGCGGAGAAGAAACGCTGTATTTCTGTGTGGATGAAACATTCTCTGGTGCACGCTCTGCGGAAAGTCAATAATTTTAGAGCAATTGTTATGTTTATTGCATTACCACCATACACGCAACGTTTCGTTTCAAAAGGCAAGCTTGGTCATGGACAGCACTGTTCAATTAAATTGTGATTTAGACCGGAGGTTACAGTGGCAGGATGGTGGAACAAAACCCTAAAAAGACATGACAAATTAACATCGGGTACGCATACAAAGTCGGAGATTCCACAACCGACGGAACACGATCAAAAACATATCATGCAATACACAATAAAATGACTCTTCTAATATTCACCCACGGTTATTCTTCATTGAGCAAATCTCTTGCTTCCTCCCCAGTAATATTTCTGTCATCCGGCGCAATTTCACCCTATCTATCTAAGTCCCAGTGCACTCATTTCTACATGAATCATCCCTTTTATTCATTCTCTCCACTAGACGGAAATCACCTCAAACTCAGCGGGTATCTACTCCAGAGAAAACTCACTCACCACATGCGTTCTGATTCGATTATCGTCATTCAATATTCAATCTTACCTGGTCACCCCTGCCATACTTCTCAAACATTTCACATATTTTGATAATGTATTCAACCTTTCCACAGCTGGTATCGATCCCCAAGCCTGTGTTCAAACCTCTTTCCACTCCATACTCAGGGTTCAACACCTCATCACACCCTTCAGTGTGGGCAACACATTATAGCATGCACACCTCATTCCCTACACATATACCTCAACCTCTTCATTGCCGCGCATCCTCCCTTAACCACGTGTAACGGCCAGGCGCTATAAACGATCTATCACATCCGACGATTTTGCATTTGGGCTAACCCTGATTTCACTAGCATCGCTACCCTATTTCAGTAAAATTTTACTTTCATCCACATTGGCAAGTAGCTTTCTCCTCCCACAAACTATAACAACAGGCAATAAGAAAATTAATTGAAACGTTTACATATCGCCTAGATACAGCTAGTCATAAATAATTTCCATGCGTTGCTACATTAGCATTTTTTACACTTGGGTGTAAAAATGCTAAAAATATTACTGGCTACATGCATTTGGGAAGTAGTTATCAGATTGAGTATCACATATTATACACTACGGTTAGTGGTTAAATAACTAATATTACAATCCCATTTTTTTAAAGCATATTTGTTTCAACGTGCAAGTTCATTTCTATAAATTTAATACTGTTACTTTGGTATTTTACAGCTATAACTTTGTGAATGATTCTTAATCGGGAGCTATTAGTTATACATTGAAATTAAATGTTTCGTGTATATCATACTTTGAGTCCTTTAAATGTTATGCTACATGGGTGTATTAGTCCATCCCCATTCGTTATTGTGTACAAGTTACCCATCCTTTACCAAAATCTATAGCTACCTAGCTAGCAGATGCAGCATAAATAACCATAACCATCAAGTGAAGTGGCCAACCTGAAATTAGGAGTGAAAATGTATCCCACACGAAAGTGAGCGGCCTAAACTTGAATGAATCGGTGAGGTAACGCTTGCACATTTGAGCAGGCTGACTACCTGCAGGAGTAGCAATTACTAATGCAGCGTTCCACTTCCCAACGGTTGAAGGCGCAAAGATTATACGTCAACTGTCGTTATAAGTGAAATTGGCTTAAGATCTAGAATAACATGTTCGGGGAACTAGTAACAATGTACATATGAACACATTTAGGAGTTTGTATTACATTTTGATAAGGTCAGCATCCAGTGTTAGCAGGTAAGGAATCTTGGTATAGCTACTCTGAGAATCACCACTCATCAGGGGCAGAATGATGTACAACAGCTTGATTAAAACGGATGCATGACACAGTGATTTAGATTTTAGTGACTGGATGCAACAATATGAGGCTATACGATGTCTTCGCGTAATTATTACCAAACTACACATCCATTCTGAAAAAAAATACCAGCAATTTCAAACTTACTATATAATATTTTATGTACTCTGTAAAATGTAATGCGAATATCTTTTTTATACATAAATCATAAGCGCATTTTTAATGTTGATGCCTGCTTCACGATCCAACGTACAGATGAAGATTTAATTGATACAATTGGGTAGAAAACCCCAACTACTGCACCCCCTTATATGCAGAAAGTTTTTATACATATCTACAAAATTGGTAAAGTAGAAAATGGAACTGAAAACCAGCTTCCCTTTCTTGATACCTTGGGCATAAGGTCTAAGTACACCAGGAAAAATAGGGTAACAGAAAACCAACCCAGACGAACCTTTCCATTCTTGATTTCACAGGTCATTCGGCCTATTGTGAAACTGGGAGCCACAAACAACATTTTTATTGTGATCTCACAGAATTTGCAAGCACGAATTTTTTGAACGATGACATCAGCTTAATCTCTAAAGTATTCAAACAGCTGGGTTATGATGACTGTTTCATTGAAAAGCCCAATAGGAGAGCCCGAAAAGTTTTACTCGACTGATAAGAGAAAGATGCGAAATGCAATGCTGGTGTTTCTGAGCAAGACAAACTTGGGCAGGCTCCGTGTTGAACCCTTGTAGCAGATATCATAATAATTGTAGGTGTTGGAGTATAGTTTGACAATTATCTGGCTAAAGTTTCCATCATGCATGGAAGAAGAGACAGCTAAACGTGATACCTTGTAATTATTAAATTCGTACCATTGAGTTCCAACGGCTGCAAAACATCCCTCTTACCTTGTTTTCTTGCAATCCTTCTCTATCGAAACCGCTGTTGGTAATTTGCAAGTAACAAAAGTGCTGCAGAGACTAAATTTATATTTACTTGATTGAAGTCCTAGTGCCTACTGGGCAGCGCCAGAGCCTCCAAGGTACGCTAGTGCTTCCTGGGTACTATAGTGCTTCCAGAGCACTCCAGTCCAACCCGAGCACTAGGTGGCAGTGGAGTACCTCCTAAGTACTCCAGTTCCTCCAGGTCACTCATGTGTCACCTGATCATTCATATACCACCTTGGTATTCTTATACCATTTGGGTACTTTAGTGGTCCAGGGCACTCTAGTTTCCGACCCCAGGGTCCTCAGGCGGCACTAAGGGAACAAGTTTAATTTAACTGGTGCCATCCGGGTACCAGTGTTTCTCACTGACATCATACAGCCTCCTGGCTACTTATTGCCTCCTGTGCATCTTGTTGCCTGCTGGACATCCTGGTGCTATCTGGACCCACTCTAGACACTTTTGCAATGGATTCCTCCATCCCACGAATTGTGTCTGAACAATGCCGAGAATGGGGAGATACAATATTAGCTACTAATTGAGAGATTACTGAGGGCTTTAGATGAAAACTACATAGATGGAATTGAGTTCATGAAGCGGACTAATACAGATCGCTCTAGTCTAGTCAATAAGACTTAGCTGAGATGCATGTATAGAACTCTTTAAAAATTCTCTGCTAGCAAATGAAGAGCGTGACTTCTTGACAAAGATGCAGGACTTCCACTTATTACAAGGAAGCGAAACATCACTGAATCACGACAAACTTTCGGTGGTTTGCAATTTTGTATAATTTTTTTATTTTGTTTGGCAGGATGAGGTGCACAGTTTTCGTTGGAAGAAAATCAAATGACAATCATTCATCCATTTGCTCTGTATTACAATAACCATGGTAATTAATGCATCTCATCATTTGAGTTTTGCTGTTATTTCAGAATGTACCACGCAACACGGTTGCGGTGCATTTGTTTCAAAGACGGTTGATAGAATTGATGAAGGTGGCTTAGTTAGGCTGACACAGATGGCGGAGGCGCTCAACTTCCCGTCCCACGAATACCGTGTCCATGCAGGGGCTCGAACTGGCGACACCAGAGGCTGGCTCTGCAGTCGGATGCCTTCACCACTCGGTCACGGCGGCCGACCACTCGGCCACGGCGGCCTGCCTGCCTTTCTGTCTGGATCTCTGCCTACCTGCCTATCTGCCTGCATCTTTGGCAGAGGCAGACAGAGTCAGGGAGACAGAGAGGCAGGAAGGCATGTAGGCAGGAAGGCAGAGAGGCAGGCAGGCAGGCAGGCCTAAGATTTCATGATCTAATCTATCACCTGCAACTGCATGAATTGTTTAAGATGGCCTAGTCATGTCAGTAAATATCATAGAGCTACATCACTTTCACATATTTGTTATTCACACCCGTCATAACCTAACCTGACATAACTTGACCACACTTACGACAATACTGATTCTAGAGGCTTGTAATCTATATCGGGAACACGTATTGAGTGATCATACACATATGATACTGGTGTAGGATATGTCTACGTCTGGGTCACATTTTATTGATCATACACGTGGTGTATCGTAGTAGCATACATCATTTGGGGTCTGGTAGGATACCCCGTTTTTTGCATCGTATTACTCTATTATGTATCCATGGCACTAACTTTGTTGCTGTTGTGTTGTAAATATTGGAACAAAATACGTCTAGATATTGGATCAAGGCCTGTTTTTTTCTAATTTATTGGAAAAGTTCTTCATTGGTTTTATATAAAATGTTAGTGTAAAACGCTCCATTCATTCATGGTAGGAGTCAATTATGTATATCACTCGCTGAACATGGTAGCTTACGAACCATGTTAATCATGCTTTCATCTACTATAGCTCACAATTATATATTTCGCTTAATAATATACATTGGTTTCGCATCGGGGTACTCGGTATAAATCACAAAAAATTGTTCCTCCCCGCTCACAGTTCGTCTTGTTAACACATTAATTGCGTATTCCTTCGGTCTATTGGGTTCTTGACTATTCTTCTGAGTGTCGCATTGATTTAGTATATATTTTAGATGGTTAGAAGCATTTGGTAGTAATTCCTACTCGTGTAACCAGAAGCTTGTTTCTAGACTTAGGGAACATCTTCTCGACACAAATATTTTATATAAAGGTTTATGACATCGAATCATTTCATCATATATTTTGCTGGATGAGGCATTGCTGTTCAATATATATAAGCACAGATGCTATCACTCAATCGTTTGAGACATGTTATTCTCTCTTCATGTTTCATTTCCAACAATTTTGAAACAAAGTTAGATATACATATGATTTTATTGTACATTCTACACCTCTTGCATGCGATACCGTATTATTATCCCATTTCATAATACGACTCTCCTCAACTTACTAGGTATTTCTCCACATGCCATCTTCTTGCTTTTACTGTCACACAATCAACATCAATGCCACTGGTATCTACTTCACTTAATGTAACACATGTCATACCCATATTTTCAGTAATTTCCAAATTTCCATTGTTCTCGATATCGTCTAAGGTTCGAATATTCTTCCCACAGTTCGATTCACCCATTTTTCCCCAATCATCATATGTAGTATGATATAATGTTTGGCCATGCCTTACACAGGATCAGGGCTCATGGGAATCAGATCTGCTTCCCGCAGCTATAAAAACTCACCTTCTTCATCGTTCTCACCCCGTTGATCACTTTCTACCTCAATATTTTGGAAACCCTGGTCCGTTTCAACATGTCCTATCAATACATCCATTGCATTCTTACTGCTTCTATTTCTCGTTTATTTTTGAGATTATCCTACCCAAGATGATGGTGACATTTCAGACGACGCAAATAACCGAACGTGGAACCTGATTTGCTTAGTTTCATTTCCGTACTGCAAATAACACACATCCCCGTTGTATCCTTAACGGTAAAATGCTTCCATATCAAGCTTGGAGACATCCTTCTACAACGAAAGCACACTGTTAATTGATTCTGAACAAATCGAAGTGCAATTTATAACCAATCCATGCACACATTTACACACTTATCATGCATATCAAGGTCGGTGCCGATGCCAGCACCGACGTCATGCACATACATGTACGCACATGTGGGTCGGTGTCGGTGCCGCTGCCGGCACCATATTGGCATATACGGGGCCAGTGCCGGCACAATGTAGGCATATACAGTGCCGGTGCTGGCACCACTTAAGCATATAGAGGGCCAGTGCCGGCACCATGTCAAACAAGCGCACTTTTCTATGCTTTTACGTTGTCAGTGCCAACTCCATGTATACACATATATACTTGATGCTGCAGCTGCTCACGTAGGAAATTGTTCGTATTTTAAACTTCCATAGAAGAATAAAATGGGTATCAACTGTAGCTAGTGTGCTATAAATATATGCTGTGACGGCTGCAGCCAACAAAACCGAGACTATAAATCATGCCTAAGCTGTACATTTTATCGATTTATGTATAACAGTATACGACATTTGGACAAAATTGTTGTCATACGATACCAGATGTACGACGCTAGCATTCATTTTGGTATGTGGTACATACATATGTACGGTATCGGTGTAGCTAGCTACGGCGATATATATCTTGTCAATCTACGCTATCCTAACCAAGCTAGTCAATAATAAGGTATTTTTTATGACTATGCATGGTATTGATATATATGATGATCTCCAATAGGAATGTATTGTTAACATATTTTCCACAGATTGGATACGCTCCTTCAATTTTTATCTGGTATATATTCTTTTGCAGTTGTTGTTTAGATTTCAGAACGTTGTCGATATATCCATTGCATGTTTGGATGAGACTCAGCAACCCAATTCCAAAAGATCTAATTCAATTAATTTCTTGCAAATTTTTCTATATGAATCAGTTTCACTTCATGTTAGATTAAAAGATATAGTCAAT
>SDVV010020576.1:0-13296 GCA_016164225.1 Gammarus roeselii | reverse complement strand
AGGGCAAAAATTTTCCCACCGTAGGGCAAACCTAACCTAACCTAACCTAACCTAACCTAACCTAACCTAACCTAACCTAACCTAACCTAACCTAACCTAACCTAACCTAACCTAACCTAACCTAACCTAACCTAACCTAACCTAACCTAACCTAACCTAACCTAACCTAACCTAACCTAACTAGGGGGAAACGGCTGTATATCTATACATACATACATGAAAAAAACGCACAAATAAATAATAGAGCCCACGAAATAAGAAATACTTTAATACTAAAATAAAGTGTTAATGATCTTTAAAATGAATAAATGAATAATCATCCATCCACCCGAACCTCGCGTTGTTATAATAAAATTTCTTCCTCTCTCCCTCGCATTTTTATTAGATAATCTCTCCCTCTCTCTCTCGCATTGATATTATATAATCTCTCCCTCGCATATCATATTCATCTACAGTATTATAGACCACGACTGGTATCCTAAATCGGCTTCAGTTAATTAAAGGCATGCACGTATTGTTTGTTTTGACAGAGAGCTTCAGTGTTCTGTTGAGGAGGAATGATGGGAAATAGACTTCCCTTTGATTCCTAAACCTTCGTTTATACCCAGAAATGAGGCCATGGGTGCAGTACCGAGATATAAGGCCGCGGGTGCAGTAACGAGGAATGAGGCCGTGGTTGCAGTACCGAGGAATAAGGCCGTGGGTGCAGTAACGAGAAATAAAGCCGTGGGTGCAGTGCCGAGAAATAAGGCCGTGGGAGCAGTGCCGAGGAATAAGGCCGCGGGTGCAGGAACGAGGAATATGGCCGTTGGTGCAGTACCGAAATATAAGGCCGTGGGTGCAGTAACGAGAAATAAGGCCGTGGGTGCATTGCCGGCATTGCCGAGGAATAAGGCCGTGGGGGCAGTACCGAGGAATAAGGGCGTGTGTGCAGTGCCGAGGTATGAGGGCGTGTGTCGGGGCCGATGGATGAGGGCGTGTGTGCAGTACCGAGGAATGAGGGCGTGGGTGTAGTGCCAAAAAATGAGGGCGTGTGAACAGTACCGAGGAATTAGGGCGTGTGTAGTGCCGAGGAATGGGGGCATGGGTGTATTGCCGAGAAATGATGGCGTGGGTACAGTGCCGAGGATAAAGGGCGTGTGTGCAGTACCGAGGAACGAGGGTGTTTGCAGTACCGAGGAATGAAGGCGTGTGTGCAATACCTAGGAATGAGGGCGTGTGCAGTGCCGAGGAATGATGGTGCGTGTGCAGTACCGATGAATGTGGGCGTGTGTGCAGTACCGAGGAATGAAGGCGTGTGTGCAGTACCGAGGAATGAGAGCGTGGGTGCAGTGCCGAGGATAAAGGGCGTGTGTGCAGTACCGAGGAACGAGGGCGTTTGCAGTACCGAGGAATGAAGGCGTGTGTGCAATAACTAGGAATGAGCGCGTGTGCAGTGCCGAGGATTGAGGGCGTGTGTGCAGTACCGAGGATTGAGGGCGTGCACAGTGCCGAGGAATGAACGTGTGTGTGCAGTGCCGAGGAATGAGGGTGCGTTCGCAGTACCGATGAATGAGGGCGGGTGTGCAGTACCGAGGAATGAGGACGTGTGTGCAGTGTCGAAGACTGAGAGCGTGGGTGCAGTATTGATGAAGTGGGCGTGTGTGCAGTGCCGAGAAAGGAGGGCGTGTGTGCAGTGCCGAGGAATGTGGGCGGGTGTGCAGTGCCGAGGAATGAGGGCGTGTGTGCAGTACCGATGGATGAGGACGCATATGCAGTACCGAGGAATGAGGGCGTCTGTGCAGTACCGAGGAATAAGGGCGTGGGTGCACTGCCGAGGAATGAGGGCGTGCGTGCAGTGCCGAGGATCGAGGACGTGTGTGCAGTGCCGAGGAATGAGGACGTGTGTGCAGTGCCGAGGTATGAGGGCGTGTGTACAGTTCCGATGAATGAGGGCGTGTGTGCAGTACCGAGGAATGAGGGCGTGTGTGCAGTGCCGAGGAATGAGGGCATGGGTGCAGTGCCGAGGGATGAGGACGTGTGTGCAGTGCCGAGTAATAAGGACGTGCGCGCAGTGCCGAGGCATGAGGTCGTGGGCAGGGCCAAGGAATGAGGAACGATTCCGTTAACCGAATCAAATGTTTGTAGAAGGTCTCTAAACTTGTGATGGATGCATTGACTCTTCATCTATTATAATGATGAAACATAAATGCCTGATAGAATCTATTCCAATGATAAAACATAAATACCTGATAAAAGCTATTCTAATGATGAAACATAAATGCCTGATAGAAGCTATTCTAATTTCAGGCCACTTACTTGGGAAACAATCCCAGCGCCTTCCTTGAAGACTCTGAACAGCAACGTGATATTGTAGCGTTAAATGTGGCGCTAAAGCTATCGCCTTCCTTGACGAGTCTGTACTGCAACGTGAAAATGTGTTGTCTTTTCGAGCTCATATATGCTTACAGAACCCCTAAAATGATTCAAAAATCTACGAGTGAATGCGTGAATGTGCTTACAAGCAAAATTATTATGGAAAAGCATAATCAAGAGTAGTTGTTATCATTGTAATTGGAAACATCATTGAATGCGCGTAGTAGTCAACTATTGTAGTCACATAACTGTTGTCGCATGATGGCAGAATGTTTCTGCGTGTCTGCCTCTGTCGTACAGCAATTAAATGTAACCATCATTAACTTCAATGACTCAATGTGTTTCATTAAAATACTCTTATACCATACCAATCCAATGTTGAGTTTATTGAAATTTGTTTGTCCATTTTGGGATGAAACTGGAATACTCCACGTCAAGAGGACGTGAGCTTCGTATACAATGTTCTTCTTCCGTCAACTCTCAAGCAGCGTTATTATTATTAATAGTAAATCATTTATTTCCATCATCTGACAATGGGTTTTCAATGTTTAAAATAGTACACATAAAACTTTATCGCCGTAAACACTATTTGAATAAACGTAAACGAAACTTCAATTTGAAATTCGCCGCCGGTTCTGATTTCATGCAATAGCCAACATCTTATTTGAGGTAAGAATCAGGAATGCCTGGCACGAAATACATCGGGTGGGGTGATTATGAAATACATAGGGCTGGAAAAATTATGAAAGACATAGGATTGGGAAAACCGCCTACACATGGGGCCAGGAAATTCTGAGAACATGGGGTTGGGAAATCGAAATACGCAAACATATTGTAAAGATAGGGTAAAATATAAATCTCAAAAGGTTGAATAGATGACATAAATTATACATAAAATATATACATAGCAATGGATATGCATATTTCATGACGAAATACGCTAACATATTGTAAATATAGGTATGAAACATTGTATGAATAATGAAGTGGTTAATAGACGACATAAGTTGTTCATAAAATATATACATAGCACTGAATATATACCCTTCATGACATCTAGGAAATGATTAAATGATTGACAATCAGGATAATTCGATATTGGAGTACAGAAATTGAATCGAAATCGAATCGAATCGATACTTCTGGTATAGAGGATGAGCACAATATTATCTTATATAACAATGATTGTATCTTTAAAAATGGTACAGCAAATGGTTGAAATGATTCAATATATTATATTCTCGTCGAATTGGTCTTTGTCAAAGCTTGGAGCTACCTATCGTTCCTCAAAAGTTCAATTTGAATTCGTCACAGCTCATCTCTGGGGGCCGCCGGTTCGGATAATATGGAGCGAAATATTATTTACAATAGTATCATCAGTGCACATACAGAAAATATCTATTCTGACAAAATAATTCCGACTACATAGCGTTGGGAAAACCAGTGACACGCGGGGTTGAGAAATAAGAAATACTGAGGGTGAATAAATAACATAATACATGGGTGTGGAAAATAACAAGTACATTGGGTGGGAAATCATGCATGCATGTCGTTAGAGTCTCCAGAACATGGGGTTGGGACATCAAAATGTGCTAATATTTGTAATGAGTAGTCTACATTATTGTACGATGAAAAAGATTTGGATGGACGACATGAATTATACAGAAAATATGAACACAATATAGGATTAGAAAATCAAACAGCGCTAACATATTGTAAAGATAGGTATAAACCATTGTATTAATAATGAAGGGGTGAATAAGCGACATAAGTTATACAAAAAAAGTTTTACATAAAATACATACCAAACAACTGAATATACAATAAACACACTTCAAGACCGCTAGGAAATTATTAAATGATTGACAATCAGAAATAATACAATGCTGGAGTACACAAGTTGGATGAATATACTTCTGCTATAAAAGACAAAGCAAAATGTTAGCTTAAAAGGCAATGATTGTATCATCAAAAATGGTACGGTAATTGTTAGAAATATGTCAATGAATTATATTAAAATCGAGTTAACCTTTGTCAAGTTAGCAGCTGCCTGTCGTTCCTCGAAAAGACTGAGTTCGTATTTTAATTATACTAAAACGACTGAAGCATTTAAAACATCGAAATAGACAAAACGCTTGTTAACACTTATGGTAATTGGCAAAGACAATTGTGATTGGTAGCAACATAGAAAACAAATGTATCGTTAGAGTAAAAACGATTCGATGGTGTCTCAATGTTGCGAGTTAAGGTGGTGGTGGTGGTTGGTGGTGGTGGTCGCTCATGAACAGAAATGCATTTTCTGGTTACTGGTATTATGCATTTAACATGTGTTTGTGGGCAAAGTTACCGTTATGAATTGATCGGTCAGCAGATGTTCATTTAGCCTATTCATGAGGACTTGTTGGATTCAAGATTCTTGAGGCTTGTTGGGAGGTTGTTCCAGGATTTTGGTCCAGTGATCGAAAAAGCTCGGCAGGAAGTTTCTGTTTTCCTGTGAGTATTATTATTTCAGAGTATCATTATTTCTTGTGAATCGATTGTTCATTTCACCTCGAGAATGTATGTGAATGTTTTTCTAGAAGATCTTCATGAATTATGATCGACTCATGGAGTGACAGTTTGTTGTCGATATTGAGCCACTGCAATTTTTCGAGGAGAGAACTTACGTGGTCTCGTTTTCTGTGGTTACCATCGCATGTTTTCTTGCCGCAAAGCTTATACAACGTTGTACTTTCTCTTTTTGAGTTGTGGTGCATTTCCCTCAAATTGAAAGACAATAGTTAATAGGAGAAAATACTAAAGCGTGGACAATCAGTAATCTTGATTTGAAATCCAGTTCTTTTTTTGCGGAGTTCAGGAACAGAAGTGTTCCATTCAACTTGGATCACAACGTAGTTACTTGGTGTTCGAAGAAAGATCGGGATCAAACCATACTCCCAGACTTGTAACTTTATCTTCAACAGATATGTCAGATTTGCCTATCCTGATAGATAAATTCATTGGAACTACTTTTTTTTCAGAGTTGAGCTTGAGTCCATTTTTATCATACTAAGATTTCAGATTAGTTACGGCTATCTCAGCTTCGTCTTTCAGTGCATACAGATCCGACGGCTTTCGAGAAAACAATGTTTGAACTTCATCGGCGTACATTACCATTTTCACTTGATCTTTCGGTATTTCACAGTCGATGTCATTTACAAAAACCAAGAACAACAAAGGGCCAAGAATCTAACCTTGAGAGAACACAAAGACAACCGGGCCGAATTTGACATAGTTGCGTTATCGAGTTTAACTGATTGTTGCCGATTCATCAGATGACTTTCGAACCAAGTAGGGTCTATTCCGATGTTGTGGAGCTTGCCAAAAAGAATTGTATGGCTTACACTGTCGAATGCTTTCGATAAGTCTAGCAATACCAGCCGAGATACCTGCCCCTCATCAAAATTTTTGTACAGATCTTCAGTGATGCTCATAAGAGAGTCATTGAGCAGCTTGTTAATCGATCAATTAGATAGATATTACCTTTCCTAGAACAGGAAGGAGACTGATCGGTCGAAAGTTGGACGTTTCATTCCTGTCCCAAAATTTATGAATTGCTTTTATGATTGCATGCTTCCAGATCTCTGGAAAAGTTTCCTTTGTTATGGAGGCGTTAATAACTGTGCTAATATAAGGCAAGGTAACTACAAGGCTGTTTTTCAGATATTATAGGGCTAAGCCATCTATTCCTGTAGAATTTGTGTTTCTCAAGGTAATTTCAGCTCTTTTTACTTCGTGTTGCGATGCTTGCTTTGGTTTCCATTTGACGTTTGCTTCTTGGTTGCTGTCCCCATCGAAAGCTTTTGGACTTCATGCATCTGTTGCGTCGCTCTGCAATCCTTGATAAGCTTCCTGGATTACCTCTTCAAAAACCTGTTTCCCAACTCCAGCGAAGTAGTTGTTAAACTCCTCTGAAGCCGCTTGAGTATTCGGATATGTAGGCGATGTGATCTTTTTCATGTTGGGAATAATTCTTTTCAGTACATTCCACGTTTCTTTTTGATTGTTTTTGCATTGTTCTAGTTCCTTATGATGGTATTTAATTTTTGACCTCCTGACTTCTCGTTTGACTCTTCTATTTTGAATTCGAAATAGTTGTTACCAAGTGATGCTACGTTTTGCTCTGCGTTTGAGATTTTTTTTAAGTGGAATTTAGTTTCGCAGTTTTTCTGTAATCCATTTAACCGGCATGCTTTTCATTGTTTTAGTTTCCGTTGGCGCCACAGCGTTTAGACATGTGAGAAGATAGTCTGTGAGTAATTGGGCTTGCTATGTGAAGTTATTTGTGCTATGTATCGGTTTTATCATCTCGACGTTTGCCACTAGGTGTGTTATGAAATTATCCACGGTGTAATTTATTTTTGTACCACAGGTTATTTTGTATACTTGTTTCATCTCTTTTTTGATGTTAATAATGCAGTTTATTTTATGGTGATCCGAGAAAAAATTGAGCTCTACGTCTGCGGTAACAATGGAAGACGATCGTTTGCAGCGTAACGCATAAAGCGTCGCTACCAACCCTAGGACGCTGCTCGACTGGCAACAGAAGCTCCTCTACCGGCGACTCTGATGCAGTGTTGGCAGCGTAATGCATGAAACGACGCTACCAGCTCCTGGACGCTGCTCAAATCGCGACAGAAGCTCCTCCACCGGTGACTCTGATACAGTGTTGGCCGCGTAATGAATAAAGCGGTGCTACCAACCGTAGGACGCTGCTTTACTCGCGACAGAAGCTTCTCTACCGGTGATTCTGATGCAGTGGTGGCAGCGTAACGCATAAAGCGACGCTGCCAACCCTAGGACGCTGCTCGACTCGCGACAAAAGCTCCTCTACCGGCGACTTTGATGCAGTGCTGGCTGCGTAACGCATAAAGCAACGCAATCAACCCTAGGACGCTGCTCGTGTCGCGACAAAAGCTCCTCTACCGGCGACTTTGATGCAGTGTTGGCAGCGTAACGCATAAAGCGACGCAACCAACCATAGGACGCTGCTCGTGTCGCGACAGAAGCTCCTCTACCGGCGATTCTGATGCAGTGTTGGCAGCGTAACGCATAAAGAGACGCAACCAACCATAGGACAGAAGCGACAGAAGCTGTCACGGCCTGAATTATCTGGCATCGGGTATGTTGCTGGCATCATTTAGAGGTTCTACTTCATATTTGGAATGGTACACCGGGTAGTCCTAAAGGGTCGTTACTATGCTGTTACAATATTCCGGTATCGTCGCGAGTCACTTCACACATATATTCGACAATTGTTCATACATAGCTGAATGAAATTTGAGGGGGACAGAAAACTTACCTTGCTACTAACGGTCAGAGAACGCTGTTGGATGAATCAGAAATAGGTTTGGAAGTTTGTTTCTTAATGGGAAAATATGACGCTATTGACCAAATAAGTTTTTCTGGATTTTTTCTTGGAAATCATAACAAGTCAACACGCCCGCATTCTCAAACGGCTTATACCACAACAGCAATATCCTACACCGAGCGCAATATCCGCCATCTTACCTTTCTGAATTTCGACCTTAGTTAGCAGAACAAAGGCTTGCGTAACTTGCCAAGTTACCCTGGTTTCTGTCAGGAAGCCGGGCTCTGGGGCCGTGCAACTCCATTAAACTCCTTTTGTGGAAGTGGCGGCTTCTGAAGACGCCTGCTGATGTGTTTACTGTACAAGGACAGCCTTAACAGACTCGACCACCATAGGAAGGGCTCCCCGTAAAAATTATATGAAACAGAAAACGCATATTTTTCTGTTTATATTCTGGAATGATACATGCAGTATATCAATGATTCCAGTAATGATAAACAAAATCATATAGCAGTATTCCCAAGCGCAGGAATTTAGGACGCGACAAAGCGTGAGAAATATTACGGCCGCAGTAGGTTTATGTTATAGCAAATATTCATATTTTCAGTACGGGTTCTGATCAGGCACAGCTATAGGCGACATATTTGCATGGGATATAGTGCATTTTCATAAATATATCTCAGTCCCATCCATTGCTTTCTTGCTTCAATTATCCAATATTGTAAGGAAAACCCTCGGTTTGGATGGTGTTGCGACCGAGTGCATGAAAAAGGGTGGAGTAACGATTGTCGAATGGCTGGTGAGGCTGCTGAATCTGTGTTTCGTAGAGGGCGTGGTACCGATAGAATGGGCGAAATACTGTTGAAAAACTTTCAGAGTTTATATGTTGAGAGGATAGCATGAGTCAGAGTGGACACCGAGGTGTGAGATTGGTTTACAGTGAAAGTGGGTCTGAGACAAGGCTGCGTTACATATCCTTGGCTGTTCAATCTCTACATGGATGGAGTGTTCAGTGAGGTGAACGCCAGTGTAAAGGGTCGTGGCTTCGAGCTGCTGGAGAAGAACGGGCGAATTGGCAGTTACTGTTTTCGGAGGACACGTCACTGGGGGCAGATTCAGAGCAGAAGCTGTGTAGGCTAGTGTCTGAGCTGGTTAGAGTGTGTGAGAGGAGGAAGCTTCGAGTGAACGTGGGTATAAGTAGAGTAATGAGATGCCCGAGGAATGTCAATGCCAGCGGAATTAGTGTCCTCCTTAATGGAGAGATATTGAAGGAAGTTCAATGTTCAAGTATCTGGGCCCCCTTGTGGAGAAGACTGAACTAATGGAAACTGAAGTGAAGTCACGAGTGAAGGAAGGGTGTAAAGTGCTGGCTGCACTGACGAGTGTTATGAGCTGTAGGAAGTTGGGTATGGAAGCAAAGAGAGGGCTGTAGGAGGGTGTAATTGTCCCAACTGTCCTCTACGGGGTTGAGACTTAAGGGGTGAGAGCATAAGAGAGAAAAATGTTGAATGTCTTCAAGATGAAATGTTTGAGGAGCATGACTGGCTTGACTTTGAGAGACAGGATCAATAACGACGTGGCGCGAGCTAAAACGGGGATGGTGAAAAAAATAGAGGACATTGTTGATTTGCGTGTTCAAGAGGGTTCATGCACATGGTGAGGCTGGATGAAGGGAGATTGGTAAAATGAGTGTTGAAGGCAGAGGCGAGTGGACGTCGGTCTAGAGGGAGACCGAAGTTTGGGTGGATGGATTGTGTGAAGCAGGCGTTAGGAAGGAAAGACTTGAGTGTTGAGGTAGCGAGAGAGTATGCAATGGACAGGCGTGAGTGGAGAATGATGATGAATGGATGATTTTTGACGCTTCCCTGATGAACTTTCCCGCCTTGGCATCATGTTGAAAGACGAGGGGAGGCGAGGAGGGGGGCGGTCATAATGAACGACAGGGTAAACCAGTCATACGTGTCAAGCCCTGTTGCAGACAATGACCTCGGTCTGCACTCATGACCCGGAGGGTGTGTTGCTGGGTCTCCCGGTTGGACCCTTTAGCGAAAAAGGCCTAATTTGTGTGAGTGCGAGTGCATGAGAGGAGTTTGAAGTGCACTTTGTCGTCGGCCACCCCCCTTTTCTGTAAAATTAGGCTTAGTATATGTATCTGTATTCCCAGCAGTGGCTGACAAACAGCCTCACTATCCAATTTGTTTTCCCAACCGAGGCTAACAAACAGCCTCCTTATCCACTATTGTACTCCCATCCCAGACTGACAGACAGCCTCAATACATGTATTCCCAGCCGAGGCAGGCAAACAACCACATTATCCAATATTGTGTTCCCGGCCGTGACTGACGAACAGCCTCATTAAGCCATATTGTATTTCAGGCTGTGATTGACAAACAGCCTCATTAAGCAATATTGTATTCCAGGCCGAGACTGATAAACAGCCTCATTAAGCAATATTGTATTCCGGCCGTGACAGACAAACAGCCTCATAAAGCAATATTGTATTCCCGATCGTGACTGACAAACAGACTCATTAGGCGATATTGTATTCCCGGCCGTGACTGACAAACAGCCTCATTGGGCAATATTGTATTCCCGCTCGTGACTGACAAAACAGCCTCATTATCCAGTATTGCATTACCAGCCGTGGGTCACAAACAGCCTCATCATCCAGTATTGTATTACCAGCCGTGGGTCACAAACAGCCTCATTATCCAGTATTGTATTACCAGCCGTGGGTCACAAACAGCCTCATTATCCAGTATTGTATTACCAGCCGTGGGTCACAAGCAGCCTCATTATCCTGTATTGTATTATTAGTCGTGGGTCACAAACAGCCTCATTAGCCAGTAGTGTATTACCAGCCGTGGGTCACAAGCAGCCTCATTATCCTGTATTGTATTATTAGCCGTGGGTCACAAACAGCCTCATTATCCAGTATTGTATTACCAGCCGTGGGTCACAAACAGGCTCATTATCCAGTATTGTATTACCAGCCGTGGGTCACAAGCAGCCTCATTATACTGTATTGTATTATTAGCCGTGGGTCACAAACAGCCTCATTATCCTGTATTGTATTATTAGCCGTGGGTCACAAGCAGCCTCATTATCCTGTATTGTATTATTAGTCGTGGGTCGCAAGCAGCCTCATTATCCAGTATTGTATTATTAGCCGTGGGTCACAAACAGCTTCATTATTCTGCATTGTATTATTAGCCGTGGGTCACAAACAGCCGCATCTACCACTAGGCTTGGCTGGCAATTCTTGCTATTCCCTCTTGTAAGCTGAGGACAGAAAAACAGTGACTGTCCCGGCAAATACTTGAATTTGGATTGGGAAACACTCAGTCTTCCCGAATCGTCTCAATGTCTCTTTGCGTCTGACCCTGTGGCGTCATCCCGCGTATTGTCTCAGGCTCTTATCGCGTCTGACCCTGTGGCGTCATCCCGCGTACTGTCTCATGCTCTTATCGCGTCTGACCCTGTGGCGTCATCCCTCGTATTGTCTCAGGCTCTTATCACGTCTGACCCTGTGACGTAATCCCTCGTATTGTCTCAGGCTCTTATCGCGTCTGACCCTGTGGCGTCATCCCTCGTATTGTCTCAGGCTTTTATCGCGTCTCCCCCGGTGGCGCCGCCCCCGTGTGGTCTCATAGTCTCATTGCGTCTTACCCGGTGTCACCGCCCGGTGTGGTCTCAAAGTCTCATCGCGTACCACTCGGTGGCGAGACCCCCGTATGGTCTCATGGTCACATCACGTCTCACCAGGTGGCGCCACCCCCGTTTGGTCTCATGGTCTCATCATGTCTCATCCAGTGGCGCCGCCCACGTGTGGTCCTAAGGTCTCATCGCGTCTCAACCGGTGACGCTATCTCTGTTCATGATCGTTCTCTCGGCCCATTTTCCAACCGTGGACAGTTAATTCTCCTTTTTATAATAACTTTCCTGCTCAGTTCTTCTGTCGTTGCAATGTTGATGCAGTCCATTCGTCTCTTTCAATATTGATGCAATCCACTCGCCTCTTTCAATGATGATGCAGTCCACTCTTCTCTTTCAATGTTGATGCAGTCACCTCGTCTCTTTCAATGTTGATGCAGTCCACTCATTTCTTTCAATGTTGATGCAGTTCACTCGTCTCTTTCAATGATGATGCAGTCCACGAGTCTCTTTCAATGTTGATGCAGTCCGCTTGTCTGTTTCAATGTTGATTCTGTACACTCGTATTTTTCCATGTTGATGCAGTCCACTCGTCTTTCTCAATGTTTATGCAGTAAACTCGCCTCTTTCAATGTTGATGCAGTCCACTCGTCTCCTTCAATGTTGATGTTGTCCACTCGTCTCTTTCAATGTTGATGCAGTCCGCTTGTCGCTTTCAGTGTTGATGCAGTTCACTCGTCTCTTACAATGCTGACGCAGTCCATTCGTCTCTTTTAATGTTGAAGCAGTCCACTCGTGTCTTTCGATGCTGATGGGGTCCACTCGTTTTTTCAATGATGATGCAGTCCACTCGTTTCTTCCAAAGTTGATGCAGTCCACTGAGCTTTTCCAATGTAGATGTAGTCGACTCGTCTCTTCTATTGTTGATGCGGACCATTCGTCTCTTTCAATGTTGATGCAGTCACCTCGTCTCTTTCAATGTTGATTAAGTACACTCGTCTCTTTCAATGTTGATGCAGTCCACTCATTTCTTCCAATGTTGATTCAGTCCACTCGTCTCTTTCCATGTTGATGCAGTCCACTTTCAATGTTGATGCAGTCCACTCGTCTTTTTCAATGTTGATGAAGTCCACTCGTCTCTGTCGCTGTTGATGCAGTCCACTCGTATCTTTCAATGTTGATGCAGTCCACTCGTCTCTTTTAATGTTGAAGCAGTCCATTCGTCTCTTTCAATGATGATGCTGACCACTCGTCTCTTTCAATGTTGATGCAGCCCACTCGTCTCTTTCAATGTTGATGCAGTCTCCTCGTCTCTTACAATGTTGATTCAGAACACACGTCTCGTTCAATGATGATGCAGTCCACTCATTTCTTCCAATGTTGATTCAGTCCACTCGTCTCTTTCCATGTTGATGCAGTCCACTCGTCTCTCCCAATGTTGATGCAGTCTACTCGTCTCTTTCAATGTTGATGCTGTCCACTCGTCTGTTTCAATTTTGATGCAGTCCACTCGTCTCTTCCAATGTTGATTCAGTCCACTCGTCTCTTTCAATGTTGATGCAATCCACTCGTCACTCTCAATGTTGATGCAATCCACTCGTCACTCTCAATGTTGATGCAGTCCACTCGTCTCATTCAATGTTGATGCAGTCCACTCGTCTCTTTCAATGTTGAAGCAGTCCACTCGTCTCTTTCAATGTTGAAGCAGTCCACTCGTCTCTTTCAATGATGCTGCTGACCACTCGTCTATTTCAATGCTGATGCAGTCCACTTTCCCCTTGCAATTTTGATGCAAACCACTCGTCTATTTTAATGATGATGCCGTCCACTCGTCTTTTTCATTGTTGAAACAGTCCTCGTCTTTTTCAATATTGATGCAGTCCACTCGTCTCTTCCAATGTTGATTCAGTCCACTCGTCTCTTTCAATGTTGATGCA